>JAMKCH010009512.1:0-73263 GCA_023653785.1 Ophioderma brevispina | reverse complement strand
AGAAATCCTACAAAAAGTTTTGGACGCCTTGTGTTTCACTCCTTTAAAATCGACAGAATGTTCCTTCATACAATCATTTGTTCTACTTGTGAAAGAAAATCCCAATAAGAACCAAATTTGAAATATGGATAATGCTGCTGTCAACTGCATTCGGTATCATACGACATCGGAAAGATGTCTGTATTAAATTTAGATATGATAGTCAGTCATCCTCCATCATGTGTAGTAAGTTATCCTAACAAATGAATTATTTCAATCTGTTCCAAATCGAAATATGTGTCCTTGAAAAACACTCATTATACTTTTATGAGCAAGGCCGCAGAATATGGAAATTCACGAAACAAAACGCTGTTGGTCTCATTATATGTATTAAAAATCCTGTTTTATGAATATGTAGTTAAAATGCAATGATACAAGAAAATATCGCCATTTGGCAAACTATACATTTATTCATAAAACCCTCTAAGGGTTTGATAATTATGTCCTGCAATCTACATAGCTTAATACAGTTGAGCCCCCTATCCCAAAAAGATGTTAACAATCGTTTAACTAAACAATCGTTTATCTTTGTAATAGTGATATGGATAAGTAAGAATTCAATAAATTATTAAAAAAGGTTATTTTTTTCCAAAATAATATAGATATGTTAGTTTATTATAGTACAAATCGTTATATATTTCTTTTGGTATAATATGACAAATTTGATGCTTTACCGTAGTTCAAAAATGATCTCCTATCTACTTCACTATCTCAGAGATAAACGTTCGTTTAACTAAACGGGTGCTAAACACCTTTTTGTAATACGGGCCTCGATTTTGACGCAGATGCCCCATTGCCCCTCTTTTTGATTGATAATGCTAATTCGCTTATTATTCTTGGTATGCGAGATAGGGAAAGCCATCCTTCACTGCGTAAATGTGAAAATCTCAATCTCAAATGGGTGATCTTACATAATTGATGATATAGTTTAATGCGTTAATGGACAAGATGGATTTTTCTTGATATAGTTGCATAAGTCTATATGTTAATCATGCGTCTGCCAACCATGTTCCTTATCTTTACTAAAGTTTTAGTGTGTACGTTTTTATTAGATTATGTAAACGGGCAACAAGACATCTTTAGAGGTACGTTTTCAGGGATAATAGGTCATCGAAGCGTTATTTGAGAACGGTGTTGAAAAATAATTGGAGACTTCTTTATCCACAAAAAAGATGGGTATTGACAAAGTTGTCAGGAATGAAGTCGAAAGTTGAAAAAAATGCTTAAAATATTTTTTTTTTAAGAAAGGATATATTGTGCACTAAAGATGCTCAAATAATCCTTTAGGGATGGGTTATATGACGTGAACAAAGATAAGATGTCAAATATCATTACGAGTCATTTGGGATCATTTGTAAAAGCAATTATTCAATCACTTCCCGGGTGTTACGTATAGTTTGCAACAGGTTAATTTGTGGACTCTATACTCTGTTTCTCTCCCTCTCTCTCTTCTCTCGGAGACCACTTGTATTCAAAGGTGGATATGATGCGTGAACATGGTCTTACAAAATTCACCATAAACAGTATTTCCACCGACTAAAAAACATACCTGAAACAAGTATTTTTGTCTGTTTTTGCTATCCTAAACAAGTAAGCAATGCATTGTGTCGTTAAAATACCTTTAATTGTATTTCCGATTTATAGTATTTTGATGATTTTGATCTCCACTTATGTGAGTATTATTACACACCCTAAACATATTTTTGCTGCTTTTGACACCCTAATCAATGTATGCGCGTACATAGCCTGTTGGACAAAAAGGACCCTTTTTACGCATTTTTTTCACGCATCATATCCACCTTTGAATTGGCCCCCAAGACTCAAACACACACGCACACAGTTTTCTTAGAAAACTGTTTTGCGCCGCAGGCCTATATTTTAGTGATCTAATCGTTTTTAGATAACTGTTTTGCGTTACAGGTCCTTTAAAGAGGGCAGGGCTTGAAGAATGAGGGAAATTATGGGGTAAAAGAAAAAGAGTTATTTAACGGAATAAATCGCAATACTCTATTGCACTTTACTCCGTTATAAAGTAAATTAGGGTTTTTTTTAAATAAATACCTAAAAAAGAGTTTGTGTATGTGGCCATAAACACACTTAAAAACTCCTGAAATGGTATGTGATATGAGTATATGTTTGTGTGTGTGTTTAACGTTATGATCTGCGGTCTCCGGAGTGGTTTTATTATCTGGTTACCCACAAGGGCGCTGATTTGGGCTTAATCGTTTCAGGTGAAGGCTAATGTATGTAAAAGCCTCACAAAATTGTAAAAAAGTATCAATTTTGAAATATCTTGAGGGCACACTATTTTCCCAATGTGCTGGTATCAATATCAGACGCAAGCTTAGGGATATTAATGAATCCGGAAGGTTAATGACTAGAGATGGCTAATGTTAGTGTTAAAAGGGCGAAGTTAACAAATTGAAATCGACAGAAAGGGAGCAGATTAAATGAACGCGGACTTGATATGCCAAACTGTAGTTTTCACATTCTTAAAATGAGGAATTACATCGCTCAAATGGTAATCTACATATATAGATAATTATTTGCCTTTGGCTTTGAAAAAACATTTTACATTTTAGGTTTGTTATTTTCAAACTATAAATAGCCACACCACCTACTAAGATGCACAAACACACACCCACAACCACACACACACCCGCACCCACCCACACGCACTTATCAACCCCGTCATATATACTGCCACTACTCAACATTGTGCCACACCTTGTACATACCATGTAGATTACGAACAACTTACTTGCAAAAAAAAAATGAATTATACACCAACATCAAGAAAGAATTAACTGTTGTATAATACGTAATTTTCCAAGTAGAGTGTGCAAAATCTGTTGCCTTAAATTGGTTCTCTTAAAATATATCTGATCACCAAATTAAATGGTAAAGTACATGTACATAGAAAGTTGGTCAAGAGACATTTCTTTTACAGCTACCCAAAACGCTACAATGAGGTCCAGTCGCGTTCGCCTTCAAATTCATCCCCAGATCCATATTTAATTGCACGCTCGACGTCCCTTCCCTCCATACAGGACTTACTTAAGACACATGCTTTTACATACGTCAGCTTATCGCTTAACTAAATAACGGTAAAATTGTATGTCCCTAACTCAGGTCAATGATCCTTTATTGTATCACGGTGACTACCCTTTGCCAGGTTATAGCTTTGTTATTGTAAGCAAGACCCACGCTGGCGACACCGATATTTCACCAGTAGGATCAGGGTGTTTTACTTTGTCATCTAAAGGAATCAATTTGTTTTCACAAGGACCCGTGGGTCTAGTAATAAGACTGAAAGCTTTAATTTGTCAAATATCGGATAGTATTTATAAAGTTATGAACGCCATCCCTAGATGTTAGTTTTGAAATATTTGTTAAGCTCAAAAGTGAATGGATGTAGTACAATTAAGTATACGATGTGGAGTGAGGGGATATATGTGCACTTGATTCCTCCTGACAAACCACTTCGTCATGATAATAGAAGCAGGAGGGTCCATGTACCTGTTCTTCTTTGAAAGTAACGGAGCTCCAATGAAAATACACATTCACTTTGTAATGCAGATAGGAGACACTGCTAGACAAGTTGGAATAAGCAAAACATTGTCGTTGCATTTCAGCGTATGATCACGCGTACGCAGTTTAAATTACGTTTTATTCGAATGTCTTATCCTTTTTTGCAAGATGGTATTTAACCGATTGAAGGGAGGTTTACAATGCTTATTCTAATTCGGCATGTACCGAGATATGTCAAAATTAGAGATTAGGTTTTGCTCAATATGCTCTTGAAATAAGTTTATGACATTTGGATCCGATAATACACTTCTAGTGGTAGCAAGAAAAATAGAATCTCCTGTAATATGCGTACAGACAGTAAAATAGAGCGAACGTATGCAAAAGCATTACCGAGTTTATTTTTAACTGCTCGGAAATGTAAAGTAGAGACTTGATAGGTGTGACTTTATGACTATGCAGCTCTCCAGTGATACGATAGTGTTGAACAATATTTCCAATACAAGACAAGACGGTACATAATTGTATATGCCGCTGTTATGTGCTGCGCATACATCTATACAACGTGAATGTCATGAACAGACATAATATTAGCCACAATAACATCCTACCTATTCAAATAAAACATTTACCTGACTTCAAAATGTTGAATCAACAATACTCATCCCTTTTCTTACTATGCTAGCGACTGTATTTCATGCACGCGTGCAAATGCTGCTCTTAACGTTATTACGAACTTTAAACGCTTTAGTATGTTCTCTTCTGTAAACCAAATGACGAGCGTTATTCAATAATTCTCAGCCAACGGGGAGTAATCCGTGAGTGTTTTTCTATAGATTGAAATATGTGCGGGCAAGGCTAATGTAAAACTTTTTTGGAATCAAGAACCTAATTTGCAGCAATCTTCCTTATCTAGTTGCTTACATATATCAAAGAGCCCGAGCCGCTCCTCGAGCTGCCAACACATTGGAAGATTGAAAGGATGTATTCAAACGGATTTAAATTACTATCACATGGCAATAAAACTGTAAATAAGGAACAGGATAACGCCAAATATTTAAACATTTTCAGATGATGCGGGTAAAATTATCGTTACGGGGTATACTACATTTATATCTGGTATCTCTCGGGGTATTTAACGCTCTTTCGAGATTTAATATACGATTTTGCACAATCGATATACTCTTCAGTGCCGGTCTGTGTGAACGCGCGCCGGACCCCGAGTTGGGACAGCGAGATGTTTTATTGTTGTGGTTTTGTGTTTATGCGAGGAGGTTTTTGTATGATAGCAGTACTACCAAATCACTAATTTCCAAAAAAGTAACTATAATCCTTACTTATCAATTATTGCTTCCAATAACAACCATTTTAAAGAAAATATTGAATTACTGGTCTTAGACTTTTTACTTAAAGCCTCTCCCTCTTCTTTTTAACCTGTTTAATAAACAAGCGTTTAGAGCCGACCAGGTAACCTGGTTGATCACTGATACTGGCTATGTTTCATTGCAATTTTCATTGCAATCGTGTGAATGATAATCGAACCCAAGATAATAGATTAAGCGAGGCCTATAGACGCACGCCACGCAGTCCCAGCCGGTGGCTGGGATTGCCCTTTTGTTATACTAAAGCGCACACACATAACCTAGTCCATTGTGAGGTTATTGCTTTATACCAAAGAGCTTTAATGCACTTGGAACTTCATATGATTTCAACTAATTATCTTATTTTGTTCTATTTTTTTACAGGTTATGGAAAACCATGACACCGCGGACCTTTGGCGGACAGCTTTTCTGGGGCTTATGCTATAATTGGAATACCGTTTAATGGATTAGTTTAAGCACTGTTTACAAAGGTGTGATGATTTTTTTAAGTATACCATCGTAAAAACCTCGGAGTCTGCCGACAGATATCACAAAGAAATCTACCAGACACAGGAATTATCATTCTATTTATAGTCTTATTATCTGCCTTTACTCTACTCGTGTTGGTCCCTGCCATTTATTTTACTATTTTGAAGGATGGACTTTCTGGGAAGCCCCTACTACTTGCTCATCACGAGAAGCCACAATTGGATTTGGGGGATTATGTGGTTGGAAATTATCCCGATCATTCGGAGGCTGCTCGATGGATTTTGAAGATTGGTGCTGTGCTATATATAACCATGGGTTTTAGTTCCTGATGGACTAGGTAAAATGGCTGAAAATGAGTTTCGCAGAACAGGAAACACGTAGGAAAGCGTACAGGATTAAACTAAGGAATTCCAACAGCGTCCAAACTAGTCAGCATCCAAACCAGTATGCGCTGACGTAGTGTTTGGACTTGGAAAGACAACGAGTATTCCGCTCCATTATGTACCCTAACTGATATAGAAGGTATTAGCAATGGGGATACGATAAAGAAGCCAATCCCAGCAAAATCAAACCTTCAGATGCTGAAACGGCATTATTCTTGCGGAAAAATGTTCAAAATCTGCTTGCAATCTTCAAATTAAAACCAAAAAGAAGAACAAAAGAAAGTAAAAAATGCCATGAGAAGTAGATGACTCTAACGAGAAGGAGATATGGCATTTTCTGTCAGCTCATTGATGATGGCTGCAATGCCTGATGATTAGAGTCTAATATGCTAACGATGATGTATAGTAAAAAATGCCAATGAAACACAGCAACTGTCTTAAAAAAATATTACAAATGAAAAAAAAAAGTCTACCTGTATTATAAAATAAACATTTGTCTTATGCGTTAAATGGAACTACTGCTAATATGACAAAAACATTACGAATCTAAAAATCCAAACTTTGTGGCTAAAAACACATGCTCCATGTCATTCAACTTCCGATTTCAATTTTTTATGGGCGTATGAAAGCGAATACCTAGATTTGCAAATTTAAATTCTGCGACCACAGGAGCTATAGTGGTGTAATCCCAAATAGGGTGAAGCATATAAGTTCATTACGTTGAAAAACCTGTGTTTTCATTGACAAGTTACATCATCCCCAGCCGCAAAATGAACTACTCTAAATATGACTGATACAATGACCTCTTCGTTATATCTTGCCGCACTCTAGTGGATCACTGAACTCTTACAACAAAAACCTGGCGAATAATGAAGAGTATTCATAATCCAATGTAGGTATATGTATTTAAAATATCACATCTGTTACAATATTACGATGAACTTATAACTAGTGAACTATACTCCGTGACAAAATCCCTATGCCGCTATAATGGGTTTAATGAGTTTGCACTGAAAAAATGTAACAATCTTGTTTACTTTTAATGCGTACGGGGATGAGTACACTTGTCTGCTATTTTCGCTAACCGATTCGTATAGAAATGAAACAAATTTTCCATTTTGTTCGATGAACTTGTACGTTCCATTTGTTGCTAATGTTGAATATTGGTTTCGCACACCCACTTCCGTTCTGCCAATTTGTTGATCAAGGCTGACCCAGTCGTGTGCGCTTTTCCTTCGCTGCTAAGTCGCTGTGCCTCCAGATTTTGCCAAGACAACCTCAGCTGCACTCGCTCTTGCAGGGAATCCCCGCGTCTCATTGCCTAGTACGTTCTTCTTGTAGTATAATATAACCCGCAAATGTGTAAATAGGGGAAAACGCCAGGCCAATACTGCTGGATATGATAGGCCTAATTAACCCTCAACACCCAAACAGCGAATAGGGATTTTCTAACAAAATAAATAGTGCACGTTATAGGCATCCTTTCATCGGCCCCAATTGTATGGCAACACGCTTTTTAAACAAACACCTACCAATTTGGGGGGGGGGGCGTGAATTTCTTGTATTATCAAATGAAACAATTGACATTTCGCCCGTTGACCATAATGCACCGGGTTAGTGAGCAAATACCGCGTTACGCTTGCGTACTGATACGAGCTGTAGTAAAGATGGCGTACGTAATTTTCTCACTTTAAATAGGCATTGTGGGAATGTCAATTTAATATGGTTTTAAAACAACCATACAAAAGGCAAACTCCAAACATTCCTATGTATATAGAAAAAAATCCACGCGTGGTTGAAGATATCAATATATAAGATCATAACGCTCTCAGAAATCTTTACAGTATTCGAATTTGGATTTTGATATTTTGCAAACAGGAACTACATTACTGTTTCAATCAATGTAACGTAATCACTAATACGAAACCTTTAAAATACAACTTTGGAAACGTTAAAAATGCTTGTTTTTGTTCGTCATATGAATAGCATGCACGTTCTATTGGCCGTGCTTCTTGAAAGGCAGGCCTCAAAATGCTCAGGGTCAAAGAAATTATTTTCATCGAACCTTCTACATTATTCTTACTGATAAAACCACCTTCCCCTTGTATTGGTTCTAATTCGAGTGATTTTCAGATATATATATGTATTTTATCTGCATCTCCCTGCCTTAAGAATGAATCTGCAGCAATGAACCCTATGGATGTATGAGTTGTGTTTCAGTATTGGCAGGCTCTTGGAAACCTCAAAGAAATGGCAGATGAAAACAATGTTTCTTGCCAAGCGAATACACAAATAGGTGGAAAACATTTTCTTACCAAGAGAATAGAAACGTTTCATAAGTTTGGTAAATAACTTTAAAAAGGTACATATAAAATGATGAATTTCAAGGACGTTGTTTTTTTACAGATCAGACATAAGATGTAATTATTGTTTCAAAGCTTCTGAAGCATAAAAAGCGATTTATATATAATGTGCAAGAAATGAAAAATGTGTGTGCATGATATAGTACTGATATCCAAAGGGATGACCTGAAATGAATTGTTGTGCAGGTGAAGCGTCCTTCAAGGTCGAAAGAAGTATGTATTTAATTATTTCAGGAAGGTGCCTTTCAATAGCACAAAAACAAAGATCACGCAGTAAGAATCTTAGCGTTCAGTTTAGTTACATAGTGCATATTTGGCCGTTCAGTTTAGTTTACATATTGCAAGCATTTAACCTCTCTGATTCTGTTTAAAGGTTTAGCAAAATTCATATGTGAAGGGACACAATGACAGAGAAAAAATCGACGTAATGAAATGGACCCTTACAGAAATCGCTTCCACAATTTTGAAAAACAATGTTGGGTGTGACATTTTATAAAAAAAAGAGAGAATTAGTATTTTATTTATTTCCTTTGAAAGCTGTCACTTCGCTGCCACAGACAACCAAGGGGATGCGAAATTTCTGCCATTGCATTTTATCAAACTTGAAAAGGCAAGCAAGTCATCAGCTCTCGCCAGGACCATCGCTATTGAATTTGTGCTAATCACGCATAATCAACCTGTTTCACTTGTCAGATCAATAATATTATGCACGCCTGAACGTAGTACAATGTAGGAAAGCTTTTGTAATTGTGTAAACATGCTTAAAACAATGTACATTATATTCAAAGATGTAACGCATTGATTATTCCATGGCCAGGAAATGCCTGTAAATCGTACTGTTTTTACAGCTTTTACAAAACGTAAGCACCCATTTAGTTCCTTCAAATTTGTGGGAAGTGTTTTCAGTAAGGGTAATATTTCGTACTTGGTATCCTTTACATTTCGGTAAGAGAAACCAAATTCAAAAAGGAAAATGACCCGTTTAATCTATTTTCGATCGATACCTTGACTATTCATCCTTGATACTTTTTGATCTTTGAAAAATGCTGACAATATGTATTAACTGGTTGAGTATTATAGGTCATACATTCTTCATTATACAACATATTTACTCAGTGTTGTTTAACAAAGGAACAACTCTCTTTCTCTTTCTGCCGAGTAAAATGTCAAAAGTCAAGTGAGTAAAACCTTACTGATTGTAGGATAACAAGGTACTGGTGTGTTGGGTGTTAAAGATTTGATTCAACTTGACAAAGGTTACTCAACAAAAAAGGGTTGTT
Organism: Ophioderma brevispina; assembly: GCA_023653785.1. Classification (NCBI taxonomy): domain Eukaryota; kingdom Metazoa; phylum Echinodermata; class Ophiuroidea; order Amphilepidida; family Ophiodermatidae; genus Ophioderma; species Ophioderma brevispina. The sequence goes on along the minus strand of JAMKCH010009512.1, from coordinate 63,820 downwards.
ATTTTATCAGCATTTCCAGTGTTTGAATTTGTACATCAGGTGATCTTCAGCAGTGTGAGTATCGGGGGTTATATTTGTGATTATGATCAAGCTAACTGGGATGATTTGTCGCGAGTAATATTGGTTTGTGAGATATAAACCAATTATTACATTCATTCCCCTTTGGGTATTTTATTGTTATGAGCATATCTTAGGAACCACGCGGCAAAGTGTGATTCATCAAAATGAAAGCTCGGAAAAACAGAGGCACGAAGTCGAAATTCAAAATGATATTATTTTGCCGACAAATGGTTGTTGATCGCATCTACAGTTTTACTGAATATTGCTGTTCGTGAAATCTTTCATGACTCATGAATTGTGCAAATACGAAACATCAGCGAAAGAGGAAAAATGCATATTACAAATTGGAAGCCAAACAACAGGTACTACATCATTATTGAAGCTACCCAGGTGATTTCGTGTTGATGATTATAGTAGTAGCCTACTATACGCTTTGTAGAGTACCATTAGGACTTACCCTGAGCGGCGACATTATTTACTGTGTATGTGATAAGGAATTGGTCTCTATTGCATACAGTGCGCTAAATTACACATATCTTTGGGTGACTACCGGCAGTCATATCATTACTGTTAAAGGCAGGAATTACGAAATGACCTTTGTTTATTAAACAACTGTCCAATATTGAGGCCAATCATTAGTTTTAATCCTCAATTATCACTGATTATAGGTGAAACACGGTGAATGTACAAACATCAGAATCGCGTTGTATTCATGTGGTATATACCTTTACTAAGTTAAACTACTGCCCGTGACTTTGATCAGGACGGATATTGATTAACAGGAAGGTAAATCAGCAGTTTGTCTTTAGTTTGTTATTTTGTCTTTTTTGTTCAAAATAAGCAGATTTTGAATACGTTAATGTATGAAATCGCAAAGGGCACAAATAATGAAGCATTTGTTTAAATTCCTACAGAATCTCTTATGACATACCTAGGTACTGTACTTTCCATAAAGTTGCTAATGCTGTAAACAGAATTGAAACAATACTAGTTTTAAGATGCTTGTCATTATCCATGTAGTTAGGAATTCACACTTTATCAACTACGGGATTTAACACATATATTTTTGATTGTCCACTGACAAATATCACATGATTTTATCTTTACTTTTTATTAAGATGTTTGACAATGACCTCTATGAAATGGAATTCTTGATTTTCACACTTAATCGATGGAAAGAGACAATTGGTCACAGAGCACAAAGGAAGTCTACATACCATCATAAGCTATTTCCTCTAACATATATTTCTTGCTTGTATAACGTTTGCTTGACAGCACAGAATTCGGTATATAAACAGCAAAACCTTTAGTATTTGTCGAATGTATTGCTAAGTAATTGTTGGATTGCGGTATCCGTTTCTATCGATATCTACCTGATATAGAAACAGAAGTATCAGCTTCAAAGAAGCACTCAACTAAATATTCAGTCGTCGATTGTATCAACCATTTCCCTTGCCGTTTCAACTTACGAAAATTATCTTCACAGTATCATGGTAATGTGTATTTGATATCTTCAAAATGATATTCACATATGAAACATATCACGGTAATATTTCCCAATGGGTCTAACAAATTTTAGTAATTGGCTTATACTTATTGACGGTAAATGCACCTGCAACAGATACGCGTATATACTCAAACATTAAATGATCATTGAAAAATCATAAAACGACAATATTTCGAGGATCCACCGAGTGTCGTAGCATTTTTCACGGAAGTTAACACTTTACGAATGTTATGCGTGTAAGGTGTGTAAAGAGGCCTGAGGCAACTACCACATTGATTGTCAGCGGATTTTAGCTCGTAGTTTTGTTGGCTCGAATATAGTTACCGTAAGGTGCTTGCTAGCTGAATATCAACGCATAGTATTGTTGGTTATAACTATTACAGGTTTAGCAATATAGACCGAATCTTATTGCCATGTAGAGGGTGGTCCAAAGGCAACGGAAAAAAAGAACGTACTTGCGTGATATCTGCAAAACTTCACAGGCTCATTTTTCAAAACATAATAATAAGATTACTACTTTAGCTCGAAACTGACTAAAAACGTGAGAAAGAACAAAAACACCTTTTGCACCAGTGTGTAGGTACAGTATATAGCGTATATCAGAGTACACAGGGATCATATCACAATGCCCAAAACTGCCCACGAGTTTGGCTTATTGTGGCCGCTCTGTTATTTTTTACCCCCAAATGTGCTTAAGAATGTTATTATTACATAAACATTACATATAAAACGTAATGGACTCACATACCCCTAAAGCATACTGTAAAACCGCGGGGCATGCAAAGGAAATCAACACTAATGGGCATTTTCCCTGTGCCGGGCTTACACTGTGAAAACCACGTGTATTGGAATATAAAACCATTCTGGAGAGTTGCGTTTTTACAAAAAAAACATTCCATATTAACACTATGAATTTAGGTGCTAAAATTCTAAAATGTAAAAAGCGATATTGGTTTGTGAGGGGTGGTCTTGTTTGATTGTTATTGTAACTTGTTTGGGAGTTTTTTGTAAGGGCGGATTGATATCTTTTCCAAATAACCCCTGGTTCGAGCCTTGTTCAAGGCCGCTCTACCAAATTCATTACATGGTACAAAATAAATGTCACCGATCAGAGGCAGAAAGAAAGCATACAAGGATTGGAGTATCCCCCTCCCGAAAAAACTAAACAAATGGCTGACGATGCAAGCAAAGGAATAAACACATTAATTTTGACTGGTCTCAATTTCACCTGGCCTAGGTTCCAAGCTTCCTCTAGCAAGTTCAATAAGTTCAACGAGGCAGAGCGCTCTGAGTAGCACAGCCACCGCACCTGGCCACAACAAGTGTTTTGTGTTTTTATGGCATGACCTTCTAGGCCCCTGGATCCAGGTCACAAAACAGGACCACCAGGAAGTGTACCATTTAAAAAAAATCTTTCTTCTAGACAGGGTAGCTCTTTAATGCTAAAGCATGCTGATTTCAAATCTGAAAACACAATGTTCAAAATAATTAAAGAATGAAAGTCAATAACACATACAGTGTTAAAAAGCAATGTTATTCTGGTTTCTTAGCCGCACCTTGATCAAGGCTAACAGGTCAATGAGGATAACCTTTAGATATCTTAAAGAGACACTGCACATTTGAAAATATGCGCCCTCAAGATTTTTCAAAATCGGATATTTTTGCCAATGGTTGTAAATCTTTATATACCACAAGGCCCTCACCCGAAATGCTTATACAGACGCAAATCAGCTTCCTTATGGGTTAAACGGAACGATTTTGTAATTTGCGTCGCGCCCGGCGACGCCAATTCACAGACACGAAAATGGCGTTTACACAGGACACTCAACGCCGTATGCATGTTTCCCAGCTATGGCCCACTGTTTGAGCTGGTCTATACCTTTGTGGTTTTAATATCGTGAGTCATGAGTCAAAACTTCATGTAATATACACATTTGTTGAGTAAGTTATGGAAAACTTAAAAGAGAGCCTCAAATTACCTGGATATCTTTATCCTCATTCATATCCGTATCTGTTTGTTGGGATGTTATTTTTTGTGTAAAATCCTATCTCGTTCTTCCAATGGCCTATCATATCATTTAAGCAAATTGAAGAAATTTCATATTTTGTGTATTTTAGATACATATATGTGACCCTATATTTGATGGTCTTATGAAGACGACGACCGAACGATTGGCAATAGTATCAACTAAACCTCTACGCCATCATACTTGCACTATATATAGGCGAATTTATTATTTCCCTGACTGGTAAAATAATTCTCAATTGCAAACAACCCTAAAACAGAAACAGTCTTTCTATTTAGATTAAAAATAAACATGACACCTATTGGGATTGAAACAACATCATTTTACTATGGTCATTTCACCTCGAGGCTTACGCCTTTGATTTCCTATAGACCTTCTCTTAAGTTCGCTCGTTTATCAATTTTATTATTTGAATGTGGATGATAAACAGGTGTATGAGAAACTGGGCAGTTCCCCAGAAAAGAATGCCCAAGCTTCCATAGAGATACAAGAAATAAAGTATGGCCTTGTAGGCAAGATTAGAAAACCATGGTGCATGAGTACTAGGATGTAAATCAGATAGGCCTATCGGCAGCCAGATATGGCGTGCAGGAGTCATTAGAAAAGACTTTCAAATATTGCCCGTATATCCATATCATCGTCTGGTAGCCAACGGGAAAAACTTAAGCACGTTATCATTACTTCAAAGCTAAACAAAACGCGCAGTTTACGAAAAGTATACATAAATAACTTTCCTTTGAAATAACCGTAGCTATACTAATTGTATTTATGAACTTCCGGTAAGAAAACAATAACATTGGCGCGTCTGTAAGCGATAGTTGTTCCCATCTTGTAATTTTGTCATGTTTATAAGGGTGTGAACATTTACGTTCAAATGTTCGTCAAAATTACTATATGTTTGTCAATAAGTCTTGGAATCTTACATTTTATTTTTAAAAATATTTTGAAAACATAACCTTAGTGCATAATACCCGCTTATAAATGCAGTTGTAAGCAAAATGTTAATAATGAGAAGATGTGTACATGTGTTTCTTATGAGTGGAAAAGGGCTGTCTTGTTTCCACATAATTATCTTCCCTTCAATTGAAAGCCTTTCGTTCGAGGTCGAAATATCTAAGCACACCTGTTTTCAGGATCATTAACCCGATCGTATTAATCCATAAAATAGCTTTTCCATCAAACCGTGTAAATTGTCTTTTTACCAGGTTTTAAGTATTTGCGTGCACGAGTGGGCGGGTGAAGTGGAAAGTGGTGATAGTGGTGGTGGTGGTAGTGGTGTTGGTGTACAGGCGGATGCGTGTGTGTGTGTGTGGTTGAATTTGTGGGTGTGTGTGTGTGTTTGCATGTGTGCGTGCGTGTGTGCTTGTGTGCGCGCGTGTGAGTGTGGTGTTCATGCGTGTTTGCGACGCGCACGTGCATATGTACTTGTATGGCATATACTTCCGAGGAACAAACACAAAAGAAATTCTTTCGGAAGTTTAACAAAGGTCTTCGGTAGTTTAATGTAGTTTATTCCGTTTTAACAATAGGCTGTTTTTTGATGCGCTCAAAAGTATATATATACCATACAAAAATGTGTGCGTGCGTTTCTTTGTGAGTGTGTTTGTATTTGAAAGAGAGGCTAATAGGCTACAACAAGGAAGGAAAAAAGGCGGGAGAAAGACAGAAAATGAACATTTTTTTTTCCATTTGATAATATTGTAGTACAAGCTTGAATAACCTCCAAAGAAGCACGGATCTATGTTGTGACTAATAAACATCAGCGGGCATCTTATCAAGCTTGTGAAAGAACGACTGCGTGTATTAATTGACACGTTATTTATAGCAATACATTGCCGGTGATAGTGCAAAGCAGGTTAATTTCTTGTTTTATGGCGGAGACATTCCATCCCAAGCGAATTTCCAGACATTCATCTCAATTAGATTGCAGACAAGCTAAACGGAAATGTCTTTGTAAAAAGATTGTCGTTCTCTGAATTTTATCGAAGTGAAGTGCCATCGAAGTGTTTGTTTATTTTTATATACCGCCAACTGTTTGCTCTGCTGCAACTCTCTTCTTACGATACTTGGAATTGGCAATTCAAAACCAAAAGAGCAAAGGTAATGAATGGTTATCATGTTTTATTCAAAATGCGGTATCATAATACATAAATTAATGTTACCATGCCCGTCTCATTAGGTAATTATTTCTCAGGTTTCTGTTAGCTAAAACATAAAATGAATTCATGATTTTTCTTTTTTTTCAAAATTGAGAGTTAATATTACAAATTATGTCTGCCTGTCAGGTACGACATAATCAATTTATATAATTATAGTTAGACAAATCACATCTGTGGACTTTCTTGACGCGTAGAGGGTCCGGAAGAGGTTCATGCGTTTATGGGAGGGTTATGAATTATAGACGTTTATCTTTAAAAAACTCAAACACATGCAAACTAATCAATTTCGTTTTAACAAATAATGCTTAATCGCGTATCTTGTATAAAGCGGCACAAACTCCCTTGTATTTTTTAATACATAGTTGGGAAAACGTTTGAGTTTGAAAGAACTTTTTAATTAAAGTGACATTCTGATACACCTTTTCTGTTTTGCACTACCCGTACAGAGGATTACACATAAAACCTATGCTGAAAAAAATCCCAGTTTTTTTTACACTCCGTTTTTGATTTATGGATTTGTTGTAGAACTTTGGTTCCCCATAAGCCGTGTAATTTAAGTACAGATCAGGAGTAACAATACAAAAGTCGTTATTGTAAATAACGGAAAATATAGTTCTTTTTTTTTTGTTCGCCTTATATTTCTGGTATTTGATCTTAGAGGTAGGGTATGTGTCATGTATAATCTGGCTTTTTGGCAATAAAACGAGGGCGTCCTTCACATGAAAGCTCTGAACGTCCTTTTAAAGGAGAAGACCACTCGCTATTTGGGTCAAAGACCTATTTGGCAAGTCATACATAGCTAGTAATAGGTGGGCTGTAGCATGTCTGCATTATACGGTTACTCAAAACTTTGTTTATAGCAACGCGGATATTCCCATTGCCCAACAGCCGTTACAATTAGGGACTGCCCTTCATGGATTGCCTCGACAAACGATCTTTATCAATTGTTTTTACTAAGTACCTAGGCAATTCTAACAATTAATTCCTCTATATGTTAGTAAAAGATTATGGTAATAGCATAGCAACAAAAAGACGAGCGTTATATTGTGTCTTGTCTTTTAAGGAATGTAAGCATATGCTCCTTGTTATAGTGGGAAGTGTGTGAGAGGCATGATTGTGCATCGGCATTACGGTGACTTGCTTGCCGAGATATCCAATTTCTGCTTAGTCAAGCAAACCCCACCCGCATCCAGATGCGTGCGATGTGGTTTTGTAGTAGAATGCAGTGCGACAACAACCAATTCACCGCGAATGACGCCACATAGAGTATACTTGTTAGGGTTCGTTCGTACTCCACTGCATCTGCGTTTTGGTGAGTTATGCGATAATCCTCAATTTCATCAGCAATCACGCACTGCAAAACATGTTCAAATAATTTCGAACTTGATTTGCAGTACCCCTATGTAGTATTTGGGTTAAAGAGTGAAGTAAAGAATGAACAAACATGAATAAACCTAAGATCGGTCACACTTCACTGCATCTGTTCTGTTGCTTGGAACTCGAGAACTGGCAGTATGTACCCAAACTTACGCTTGTGGTACCGCAATAAAATTAACTTTACCTGGACCCGTGGCAGCTATTGATACAGAACGCGTCGTGAAAATCAATAGCTGCTTTGTGCAATTTACACGACAATGTGCTTTTAGTGATTTTCACTATTTTTTCATTTTTTAACCTTTTATCGAAAAATCAGCATCCCGGTAGACATCTAAATGTCGTGTATGGTTGTTACATGTACGGTGTTTTTTAATAGAAACTATTAATCATAAGATTTGTCAGCTAATTTTTTAATTTCCCGCTGGCAGAACAACGACCCACAGGTTTACCGTAGACAGGGCGAATCCCCATTGCAATACACAGCGTATCAGCCATTCACACACGGATACAAGCAGAGTACAAGCTCAATTGGCTCACCTATCGAATTAAAATTAAAGAAATACGCGACGCTCAAGGGTGCCCGAATGCGAAATGACAGTGTGTACCAAAAAACATGTACTCAAGCTTGAGAGACTGGTTAGGCTAAAATGAGTTTATAATTCTTCAAGGTCTGCACTACAGCTTTTGAATTATTATTGGATATTCAATATGGGGCTACTTCAGCCCAGGTTCCCAGCACAGTTAATTAATCAAGTAAATTCATTTTAACTGGATGTTTAGTGAGTTGCGGCAGAAGTGGAGTGGTCGGTATCTATAAGGCGCGAGGGTATGAACGTTCACCCAACACTTATTTCATCAGTTAATGATGAAAAAGATTAGAAAAAGATGGTGAGATGGGTGTTCATTCGAAAGGTTCATCGATGATTTGCGTGACCGAACTGCGTCTCAAAATACTGCATCAGCGGTACCGCCAGGATGATTTGCATTTTGCTGTGGGGTTGCGGGAGTTTGCAGAAAGTAATTGACATATGGCAACGCAACTTACAGAGCAGCAGGCCATGAACGTATTTAAGGGTTGCCATAATTCACAACGCTTTGCGTTCTTATGGTTATTGTGTACTCATCCAATTATATTTTAGGGAACTATTCTCATATTTAGACAGGCTTATTTTGTTACATGTTGAGATGAAATTAAAATATGATCTTAACATTAGAAAATTAGTAGGCGTTCTTTGTACCAATGTTTTTGTGTAGAATGTGCGAGTGTGTGTGTGTGTGTGTTTAATTTTATTATTTTGTTTATTTGGTAGGGAGTGTTTTTCATAATGGCCTCTGAGACCATGGGACGTGGACCAAATAACCAACTGTTATAAAAAATTCTGTAGTCCCCATCTGGGGGGGGGGGTTAAGGGAAAACCAAGTGTTAAATTCATAATAAATTCATTTACGATCACTAACTGTCTGTTCCCAATAAAACTGGCACATTTCTTAAAAATTATATAAAACGTCACCCAATTCTTTTTCCCCAATATCAGAGACCCATGGATATGTATAGATTAAGCTAAACAAGAAGCTAAGATATACAAGGCCGGGAGTGGTATGTAGGGCAATGTTATACGGTGTTACCACCTCCACGATTCGGGTTGAGTGACACATACCCGTCCCACTCTCACAATAAAATCTAACCAGTTGTACATATCATAGGTCGTTGACACTAAATTTTTTCTGAAAACGCGGTAATTGAATAGAAATGAAGTAAGCAATAGTTACGGATTTTGGTTCTGCACAAAGTTATTGTTAGGTCAAAGCTGCCCAGCAAACATTCTCTCATGATGTTGTTTCATGTTTTCTTCCTTTTCTAATAAATGATGAAAAATATGGCCAAGTTAATTGAACACGACTATAGAAGCTCAATATTATTAAGACTGTGAATTGAGGTTAAGTTTTTGTCATGAAAAAAGTTCAGTAAATTAGAGAGCGTAACAGCTGCAAATCTCTTCCCCAGCTGCGCGACAATTAAACAATGGTCCTGCACTCCCAGAGAAAGGGAATTTGACGTGTTTTTCTAGCACCGCATACAGGGCCGGTGATTGAATATCTTTAACTCCATATTGTTTGCCGAAGTCTATGGTATTCCACTAGTCCTGATATTGGGAAATGAAAATGAAGTGAATTTTATCGTTTCAAGAAAATGTGCCCCAGTTTATTTTGGAACAGGACGATTATATGATTTTAAGAATTAATATGAATTTACACTTGGTGTTCCCTAGCACCCCGCTGGAGACTACAAAACAACAGCATAGAGGACATGTCCCATCGACAAATAGAGTTATGTAGTTTACGTGTGCGTGTGTTGCATACAAGCTATTTCAGTGTCAAACCATTGAAGTGATATAATACACGGTTGATTGCACTTTATTCCCGTTTTTTATAAACACAGCTTGTATAGCTGTTTGGAATAAATACTAGCCTGGCACGCAACACATGCAAGCAGAATAATTGTGTGTAGGGTTTGGTTCGTTCTTACTTCACGGCATTTGTAGGTAAATGTTATGAAGTCTCGTGGACGTCAACGTCTCCAAAAAAACCTTTCAAACACAAATAATGAGCCTTGTGCAACAAGATGATCTGACTTTAATTAATATAACAGATTTAATGATTTGTATCAGATCTATTTGGTTAGAATTTGGTATGTCCCAAAACAAACATTACATATATAGTAAAAATTACACACAAGTAGAGATTGCTACCTATTGTCCAAAAGAAATGTCCACTAAGTCCACAAGAAGCGTTGCAGTTCAACGATGATATGTCCTCACAGCGATACACACTCCAAAAATGACAGCGCATAAGTTCTCATAAAACTCCTCAGGTAATATATTCCATGAGAATATTCTCAGTCCTGAAGGTTATTTTGTCACAGCAGTTCAAGACGACGGTGTTTCCCTCGACGACACTAATATTCTGCCATACAGTCAGGTATTCTACCACCATCATCTGTCGCTAATGTCCTCATTAGGACCACAAACTGGAATGCTCTTTTTTGATTCCAAAAAGGCTCTTCTGGCTTCAAAGACGAACAGCACACAGATTCAGCTATTAAGCTCGGCGCATCCATATATAAATCCTGGCAATATGTTAAGCTCAAATCTACATATTGCTAGATAAAACTAGCTATAAATACTAGTACTGTAAGCTTACCGTTACTATGCTGGCGGCGAGACTTAACTCAAACCCCATTTATACTGACTTACACACCGTTCCCCAAGTCTTAAAATTAGATATTACCCACCGAATCAGCATTAAATATAAACCTTGCCTAGCTGACCAATTGGAATTCACATAAATTCATCGTCTGAATTACATCACTTCACATAACTTTATGGGGAATCCCGATCATGAAACATGTTTTTGATCTCAATGCAAAACAAGTTGACTCAGTTTCCAAGTAATCTTGGGGGGAATATTCCCCACTTCTCCTATTGTGCAATCTAACAGGTGCCCTTGCACAAAAAACAACAACAATACTAGGGAATCCCCTGCTCTCTTTTTTCTCATAAACAAAGGTACTTTTCCGATGAGAATATTTCTCAAATAAAATTGAGGGGAAATAATATTTTAATCAAAAATTGGAGGGTATATAAACAGTTAAATAAATGAGAATCCTATTCTCGACGTTTTGGAAGAAGGTTTGAATCAAAATATTTGGGTCCAATCCTGGGAAATGTGGAGAACATTATAAAATAAGGGGTCACAAAATTACAGGGGTAGGTAAATTTGACTCAAGTCGAATTGTGTTACAATTATACGGATTTAAAAAGGTATATTTTGTCTAGGTTCCGACCTTAAGTTTTAGCAGGTACGACCCTATAAGGTCCAAGGTATAAAATACCAAGTGCCTCCGATTTTGTGGAAAAACCGGGTGTCATGCCGTATTTTCACCATGTTTTGACATTTGGTTACGTAATGTTTGGGCAACAGGTATCAAGGGTCACAGTGGTATCATGTGTCACTAAAAAATTGACCTCAAAATTGTATTACAGAGCTGTCACACACAGAATTGAAATGCATTGTGCTTCAGTATGACCAGCGCAAAAAATTGACACCATTTTCAACAAAATCTGTGCATTGGATATTTTCCCGGATTATTTTTTTTGCCCCAGGATGACCTTGAACCTTATGAGGGTCGTACTCGTGTAACTAAAGGTCGGAACCTAGAGAAAATATACTTTTTTAAACCCTTTTGGTGACATTTAAACGCAATGCGACTTGATTTCTAATTTACTCCTGTACTAATTTACCCCCTTATTCTACAAAATTCTATTGATAAAATAGGATTTAATTTAAAAAAAAATTCTGATCAGCACCCTTCAACCATAGCGAAAAACATGTTTTAAACCTCTTCCCCCCAAACTTCGAGAAGATAGCATTCTCATAGAACCTACTAATCTTGTTATTGAGTTGCTGTAACGACACGCACCGTGGTATACGGTAACCGTACTAAATATAATTCATTTGAACTTTATTCTCAAAAGAGAGTTTTAATTGTCGGTTGAGGAGGGTTTTCATCCACATTTGATCTGACATCGGCAACGAACAGTGCAGCAAGGTATGAGCGGACCTTTTTATGTATTTTTAGACTGTGGGGACAATGTCCTTTCTGTTGTGTTTAGCTCTTTGTGGCATTTGTGGGGGGGTGGGGATAGGGTATTTTTTTTTTTTTTCCTCCATCGGGGGGCTAGGGGAAAAACCAAGTTTAAATTCATAATAAATTATTAAATCATATCACCGTCTATTTCCCGCTATACAAAACATGCTGGCACATTTTCTTGAAAATGATAAATGTCACTTCAATTTCTTTCACCAATTCAGTGACCAATGGCTACACTAGCCTTCAGCAAAAAAATAAGTTAGATTTCAAATCACCGGTCCGGTATGCTGTGTAGAAAAACACTCAGATTCCCTTTCATCTGGATTGCAGGACCATGTTATATTGTCGCGCAGCTTAATATATTTCAGCTGTTACCTCCTTTTCCAATTTAGCCAGTCTTTTTCATGACTTAATCACAAACTACTTGTCCTGATGCACAAATAATAATCTTGAGCTTCATAGTGGCGTGTTTTAATTAGCTTGCGCAGATTGTCATCATTATTAGAAGGAAGAAAGGCGATCAAACATCATAGAGAATGTTGCTGCAAGCGTTGAGCTAACAACTCCTTTGTGCAGAACCAAATCCAGTAACTTACTGCTTAACTTCATTTCTATTCAATTTATCAGGGTTTTCAGAAAAAACTTAGTGTCAACGACCTATATTATAATGTAACCTAGTAGTTGTTGTGAGAGGGGACGGGTATTGTCACTCAACCCGAATCTGTGGAGGTGGTAACACTTGGCTATAACAATGGCCCCGCATACCGGAGCCCATTGTAAATATCTTACTCATGGTTGGCTAAGTCTATCCATATCCATTGGTCCTCTGATATTGTTAAAGAATTGGAGGTGACTTTTATTCATTTTCAGAAAATGTGCCAGTTTTATGTGGCGGAACAGACAGTTATGTGATTGTCATAATTTATTATAATTTTCACACTCGGTTTCCCTTAGCCCCCCTATGATGCAACATAATTTGTTTTATACAGTTTGATTAATTTGTTCTACGTCAATAGTCTGTTTTTGTTTGGGCATGCGCGTGTTGCGTGTTTGTGTGGGTTTTGAGCCTATCTGTATGTGTGTGAGTGTATTTTGTTGTGTGGTGTTAATGTGTGTAAAAGTGTGGTTGGGAGTGTGGGTGGGTGGTATGGGTGAGGTGGGTGGTTGTATGGTTTGCGTGTTGTGTGTCTTTGCACGAGTGAAGGAACGAGCGTGTGTTTTTGTTTATGCCCTATTCGTGCAACTATTTCCTTTATTACATCTTGACTACATGCTATTATTTTTCGCACAAACTCTTCAAAACCAGGAGATTGTAAGACAAACATATCCCATGTGTTGCTATGCATTACAGACACAAACATTACAACTTTATCAGTAGCAATTTATGGACATATTTAAAAAACAATTTCTGGACGATGCTGATATAGGGCTGAAAAAATTGGAATTCCTTCATTAAGATAATTTGACTGTGATTTTAAGTCTGGAAACTTCTGGATATTCAGGAATCTTATAAAGTTGGAGATATTGGAACTGGACTGTTGTTAAACATCGGGTTAAATCGGGAAGATCGCGAATACTACATGAACGACACCCACTTTAGAACCCCATAACCCTCTTGGTGGGTAGGGGGTCAAAGGAGGGAGTTTTGTTTGGGATTTAATAATACATTTCTTAAGACATTTTTGGACTAGGTTGTTACCCGACCTCGAGAAAGTCACGTGACTGAGTCTTAAACTGTAATTGGTCTTCTAAAATACTTGTCTAGTGCATTCAGACATGTCTTTTATCACGCTCTAAGACAGAGCAACATTGTTTATACTGGCATTCTGTTTTCCATTAAACACTATTTTAACATTGCAAATGTTCCACAGGGCAAGATACTATGTTTTTAATATTCTAAATTGATTCATTGAGTGCATCGTAAGACACCTTTGGGCTAATATAGAGTTTTTATTGTTTTAACAACTTTGAGCCATTTTGGTCTACAAATATCTTCCACACTTTCGTTCACAAATTTACGTGGTCTGACTTACATGAGCGCAGACGTGTGGCAATTTCACCTTTGTTCGTTGTTTCTTTAGCTATGTTTTTTTCTCAACTGGATTTTTACTTATTCTTTTATGTATGAAATTGTGGATGATGTGACATGCAGTTTTAATACATTTTTCAAAACTAAAGCTGCTTTTCCTGAGAGCTGACTTAAAACAAATCCTCATAGAAAATGTAATGAAAAGTGTCTACGATGTCTATGGGTTTAAAAGCCCATAATATACTTCGAGTCGCAGCGAGCGATTTGGCGTGCGCAATACCGTATTCTTAACAAGATCAAGGTGTTACGCATGCTCTCGCGCAGAAATCGCTCGCTGCGACTGGAAGTATATCATGGGCTATGCCTCATGCGAGTGTGTTCTCTTATTAAGTATGCTGTTCCAAAAGTTATTATATTCTGGTTCATAAATACGCCGTCATCCATTTAAAGTGGGCTGGAATTAGCAATACAATATTCAAGTTATCCGTCACCTCGGCGTTGCACTGATATATTATAAAAGCACATTCATACATGAGACAGGATTTTGTAATTGACCCGAAATGTTCATTTTGAGGACTATTTTTTTTTGCATATTAGTCTGTTGATAATTAAGACATTGGAAAGAATTAATTATTTTCACACAGGACCCCCGGTTTTTAAAAAAAACAAGCCATATATGATGATTATCATCTGACACATTTTTATACAAATTTGTAACGCAGCACTCAATGTGAATTTTAGTACCAGCCCAAACTGATCTTCTGGATAGGTAAATGCATTATGTTTCGAAATCAACCTTTTAATGTTAACTAACCATCTTTCACATTTAACCTGAAAAGTTATGGTTAGAATAGATAATACTGTGCTGTCAAATTGGTCAGGTTGACCAAACACCCAACTTAGCAAGGAGACTGCTCGAATATTTTTATACTACAAATTTTGAACTGTAAGTACCCACAATTTAGTTTGAGATAGTATAGTTCGTGTCGGTTATCTCTCCCCTATGCAACCCCTTAAACTCAGACCAATCACCCAATCTTTAGGAATCATGTCCGTTTGTGTGGCCGTTTACACCGTGTTAAACCCGATGACAAACAGTAAAACATATTCCCAGTTTACTTTAGAATCCTTATGTTCTGTCGGATATTTTTTGCTTAGGTTTGTGTGTGTGTGTGTGTGTGTGTGTGTATGTGTGTGTGTGTACTGAGTCCACATATAGGTGCATACTTGTATGGCATATGCTTCCGAGGACCTAACACAAAAGAAATTCTCGAACAAAGGTCCTCGGTAGTTTAACAATGCAGTTTATTTCGTCCTGAGAAGTAGATACCATACAAAAATGTGTGTGTTTGTTTGTGTGTGTGGGTCGGTGTGTGTGTTTACGTGTATGTGTGTGTGGGTGTGTGTTTGTGCGTGTGTGTGTTGGTGCGCGTGTGTGTTGTGTGTGTGCGTGCGTGCGTGCGCACATATTAGACAGAAATAACAAAGAGATGATATCGTTATTTACAGTGGGCGATTATTTTAATTAAAAGGGCTGTATTTACCTAGTCTTTGTCAAAGACGACTGAACCAGGATCGCCGGAGGTGCGTGTCGAATCGGAGCGCTCTCCGTGAGAGGGCGCTATACCACATCGTGTACAGGGAGTGTAGGAAATAAAAATAAAGCGCAACACCTTGATGAAAGGCTAGTATTTAGCTGGAGTTTATTTGTTCACTTTTCGAATAGTTAATTGTAGTGCGAGATACGTATTTCTTTACACAGGGTGAAAACATTGCAAGTTTTCTAATACAAAATATGGTGACCGTGGATTAAAAACATCCTACGGCTCCCAACAACAACCAACATCATAAATATTGAACAAGTTAGACTACAATTATTCAGAAGGTTGCGGGAAAACATTTGATTTCTTATGTACATTTGAATGATTTAGACTTAGTTTCCTTCTCGAATGTGTGTTAATAGTTATGAATATCATTTCATATGATTCACTTGATTAAAATAAAAAATTACATGTATAAATAACACTGCAGAGCATTGGACTGTCAAACTTTTCAAGTAATATCCTCTCAATTATCTGAGACAACTTTAAAATTCAATATTCAATTATTTGGGTTGGTAATATTATGTTTCTAATAGCCATTTTAATTAAATAAAAACAAAATAGACATAGTCCCTGAAATTTGGCTTAATCATTTGCCAGAAGAGATGATAAAGTGGTATTATAATAAGATTGCATTGACAGAATAATTGAATTTTATAATATTTATAAGTTAAGACGGTAGCTTGATAGGAAAATATTTTGATACTAAAAAGTATATCTTCAGTGCTCTATAACATTTCAAAGAAGTCTTCCTTCTATGAGCGGTATATTGTACTATAGTCTGATTTTTATTCCTGTCAGTAGACGCATATTGTCGATGGTACGAATTAATTTGGAGGAGATGTGTTGAGATCAAAAACTAAAAAGCCGTATTAACAGCTGAAATGCTCAACTTTGTTCAACAGAATAAGATGCGTTAACCCATTTTACATGAACATGTTTGTATCGAATATGTAAAGGCTTCATACCAGATTCATTTGAATAGGTTGTCGTAAAGTCTGAGACACGCTATCGATTCCTTTGTTTGGTGTCAATCAAAGAACGGATAAAGTGTCATGAACCTTGAGGCTGTGTGAAGAGGAGGATTAGGCCCCACGTAAATATTGTAGTTTGTTAAGAGTGACCAAAACTCTAAAATACTTAAATGATTGGTCCATGCTGCCAAATATTATTTCTGGAACAAGACGAATAAATGTAAAGGTATCAGATTTCTAATATTCCGTAGTGACATAAAAGAACTTTGGTGAGTAATAATCGCATCATTTTCTTGTGTTGAATGCTTCAGTTTGTTCAAGTTTGGTGTTTGGAATATATTCAGTGCATTTGCCTTGTAATATTTTCTTCGTGAGAAAAGGGACATTTTTTAATTATGGCCTTAATCTTACCCGGTATCGTGACATCGAATTTCTATTGTACTGATTGGGTAAAGCATACAACCTCTCAGAACGAATGGAATCGTCGACACGCCCCAAAAACTTTTAATGAACCGACAGGAATAAAAAAAATCCTACTATAGGTCTACTGCTGCCTGGATTATGGGAAGGTATTGAGAGAGCAAAGGCGATTCTTTTGTACACCTGGGTACAAATAAATGATGACAATTGAAACACTTTCTTACCTATTTGAAATAATTGTTGAGATCCACTGACCTTTGGCACTTCTATTGCGGTTGTTTCCGTAAGGTGACCACTTCTTTCTGACACACTATGAATTCGGAAACCTTAACAGAATAAACCATATAAACCGTGTGGCTTATTCCGTTAAGGTTTCCGAATTCATAAGTGTGTCAGAAAGAAGGGGGTCACCTTACGAAAAAAACCCTTGCCTGACACATCATCCGAGTCCCGTTTGTTATAGTGACACATTAGACGCAGTACACGAACAAAAAGATTCACTTTCACATTAGACAAAGTTACGTTATTGTGGCAGCGATCTGACAAAAGACTCACTCACACGGTATAAATGAGGCACTTAACCTTGTTTGTAATGTTAATCACCAAATCAATTTTACCCACCAACTTAGCCTCTGCCAGGTTTCTGAAAGCCATTCATGTATTGAAGCGAGATATACGGTTTACTGAGTTTTATTGCGCTTGTACAATCGGGCGCTTTCACAGGAGGTCAATATATTAACTTGGCCAGACCTATCTTCTAAACAACCAAAAACATGCAGAGAACACAAAGGGATTACCTGCAAAAATATCTGGTAAACCAGGTGCATGTATTGCATGTTTCGAATACTTGTATGATCCGGAGGGCAAGCAAAAATCAATTCAACATATTTCACCTTCCGTGAAAAGACCCTATAGCAAAGGGTACTTTCACGACAGGTTAACTTGGCCAGACCTGTCCTCCCAACCAACTAAGCATGAAGAAGAGACAAAAGAATCACCTGCATAAATATTCAAAATTTTAAGGTGAACCAGGTGTAAGAGTTGTTAATCACTGCGCACAGCATCTTGGATGATCGGAGGACAAAGAACAGTAAGTCCATCACTTAACTACTCTTTCGTGAAAGACCCTATTTTCAGAGTTTTGCCATTTAACACACGTACATGTTCAATGTTTTGTAAGGGATGTAAAGTATTGTTTTTAGATTTTTTAGTTTTTTTATTATAGTTAAAATAAAACCTTTATTGTAACTTTGTGTAAAGTGTTACACTATATTTATTTCAAAGCGTTTCGCTGCATACCCCAAAATGTGGTTCTATTTTGGATCCTTTTCCCTGTCTTTGCACATAAAAGAAGATTTGGTGTTTCAAAATCCCAATATTAATTTATAAACACCCTTCATCTACCTGAAACCCAATGTTACTTGCATTGATCACTTAACCCCTGTCGATAATATCGACTCAAGCCTGTCGATAATAATTATAAGTAGTTGCTCAGAAAAATAGAACAAAACTAAGAAATCTGTTTAAAACCCTTACTTTGCAATGCAATATACCAAATACATTAGGTTTCTGGCACTAATAATGATTAAACTAAATTTCCATTAATGCCGTTTTGTTGTCTGAGTAGATAATATCGGTAATAGTTTTGAAGTTAAAGCCATATTCTATCCATATGCCTAAAATCACTCAACATGTGAGTTATCACAAAATGTTGACTGCAAAATTTTGCCTTTTTTCGAAGATATGGATGGAATCACAAATATATCTTTAATGAAAGTATCAAAATCAGTTGGATTTGTATTTTTGTGGTTGTAAAAAAATAGCAAAACTGATTGTTCTCTTGTTCTTGGTGGTGGTGGTGGCGGTGGTGTTTTTTTACCGAGTTTGTAAAGATATTATTTCGTACAAGATATGAGATTAATGGAAATATTCCTTAACCCTGATAATTAAATATCCTTATTGCCAAAAGTATAACCTTTTTGTATGGTAAGTATATGCATTGTCCGTTTGTTAAAATATACCCAGTGAATCAATATGTATTTTTTTATGATGTTTTTTAACATAATATGCATATTTAAGTGTTGAATAGCTACAAGTATACAAATGTAAAGCCTATGTCTCGAAATTTATTGTTATTGCAATGTGATAATTTAAATGATGTTCATTTTACAGCTTACAATGATTTTGTTACTCGTCATATTGAGTCGTCTTTTGTTTTTGCAAATACGAAAACAGCATTAAATTAAAGAAATAATAGAACAATTCGAAGAGCACCACATTTTCAAATTTGTGAGATTTATGCACGCTTGTGTAGTAATTGTCTAGAGTAACTATACCTGTGAACGGTTATGCACAAAACGTGGTATGCATGCATCATATGCAAGGTAGTTTGTAGTTATATATTTCGGGGAGCCCCGATCCTAATCAACTGCAGCACTGGAATCGTAAATTAGATCTATCCATTAGGAATAGCTTCTAAATTGCCTTGGGGGGAATCAAAACGGCACAGCTATGGCTTGAGCGTGGAACGTACATGGCGGTATTTCCCGACTATTTCATATTGGAATGGGTTTCATCGGCCGTTATTATCGAGGATCCGATATTATATATTATTCTAATACAAAATTCTCTCTACGCGGCGGACACAAGATTTCAGTTTTAACATCCAAAGGTATACATGTAGTTTACTAACCAATTACCAATGCAACTGTGAAAAAATCGGGGGGGGGGGGGGCGCTCTTAGGGGGCGTCGAAAGATGCTATTATTGACTTTTTCAACCAGAAATTAATATGCAGGATAACCTACAGCATCAAATTTGTTCTGTCAGGGAGTTATATTAATTCCGCACTCACTTAATGTTTTCACTGGCATAAATGAAATTGTAAAATGACGTAGGTAACATGCAGCAAAAATAAAACGAATGTCTCGGGCAAACTGCTATGCCCAACGCAAACAGACAATAATTATTTTCCTTATTTAACTAAACCAAATCATTTGCAGACATTGGACATGTATCAGTTTGGAATTGTAACCTTGACGTAGGTCAATAATGTATGACATTTCTGGATGTGGTTGTTTAACGCTCATACCAAAACATCAATGCTTGTTCATCTAAATGTAATAATATAATCATCATCAAATGTCAAAAAGCAATGAACTGCATTCGTGAAATCATCTTAACCAAAATCTGCAGACTTGCCTGCATAGAAGGAAACAGAAAGTAAAGGCCTTTCTCGATTCTTTTTTTTTACTGATCAACATTTTCATAGCGTGTAACTTGTCCCACTATCAGGCGCGCGTATTTTGCAAACAGACTATCCGGACAGGTCAATAGACACCGTCGTCGAAGAACTAATCTCTTTATATTGGCAACACCGTGTTACTGAATGTACTTGAACGCGAATGTGGAAAGTTATGTTTGGTTCATGAGAAAATGATTCCCCATTTCGCGTGCAGATCGTTGTGCAAATAATAATTAAAAAAGGTTTAGTTTTCGTGTGCGAAACGCCAGTTGTACGCGTGAGGTCAAGTGTCATTCTGTTTCAAGCAGGCCCCTGGCACATAGGCTACGAATTAGTGATGACAAATCGACCGTCCTGCGTCGAACGGGACGCTTTCACGCACAAATCTGTTTCTACTAATTAACTAAGGTTGTTCAACATGAGCCGAGGCATTTTTGCAAGACATTCTAGGAACGGAGTGATATTCACACATTACATATCCATGGGTATTTTATGATTATAGGTCCTCTTTCTACTGATACCAAAACACTGCTCCTGTGTGATGTCATATACAGTATGAGTCAAAAAGAATTTCACTCGTTTTGTTTGAATTTTTCTACCGCAGTGAAAACTCTACCAAAGATACGGGAGTACCACATATAAATAGATTATTTTCACCCTACTAGAGAAATTTTGAATTTTGTTTTTTGAAATTTGGCAAAGAGACTTTGGATGAGCCTACACACGACATTCATGACATTCTTTGCTTGCTTTGATTACCTTTGTGTAAAAAATGTTAACTATTCAATTATTCTGAAATCAACAAAAATTATGGGAATTACACCAAATTTTGAAGTACTTACTTCATTAAATGTTTGAAATTATTCACATATTTTCGCGGAAAACTAAATGCAAAATGTAGGCAATCATATGAATACAGCCGGTTTTTTGCCCCACATTTTCACTGGCCTTTCCCTTGCATCTCAGTCCGTTCCTCTCCCTTACCTCCCTGCTTACTCCATTCTGCTTGTCTTTTCCCACTTCCCGCTTTACCGCTAGCTTAAGCCTATTTCCTTGTCAGGCCCATGGGGGGGGGGGGGTGCGTCCCCTTACACGTTACGCTCCTGCCATTGACTATTGTTAGGAAATATATCAATAACGTTGTTACGGATTAGGTAATGGTTACTTTAGAACAAAATACAAACAAGTGCAAATGCTTCAAAGCATTTAGAAGACAGTACTCAATGGCTTTTGCTGCTGTGAAGTGAAGCATTGTACAACCGTGGTCAATATGGTTTTTGGTGGCTTTCCGTTAATTTTACCATAATCTCAATTATGCGAAAAGGTAACTTAAGATTTGTTACCAAATATGATATATGACTATTGTTTTCATGTATAAAAACAATTTAACTTGTTAAATATTTTACAGATTTTTCAAATCAAGTGAAAATCTTTTTTGACGCACCCTGTAACAGCATATGTACCCAAATTTTCATTTTCTCTGCGATATAAAGGCTACTTTTCGAAGTTGAACCATAAAACGTTCATATCATTACGAAAAAAAATCCGTGGGTCATCACTAACCCCCCTTTTATTAGACTTTTTATCATCGCGGTTAGAGTGAATTTATTTCACTAAAATGAGTGAAAAAAATGTACCTACGGTTACCCATCCCTTTATCGTCCAAGTATAAATGAAGTGGAATTTCACCCTCTAAAGGAGGGAAATCCATACGACTCATCCCAATATAGTGCAAAGTTATTGGAGAGTGAAATTCATTCAAAAGAGCGATATTTACCAAGATATAAGGATTACACACAGAGAAATCTTATATACATTGTTCACTGTATAGCAAAGCAATCCCTATAACCGAGGGAAATCGTTTCGGAGTGAATAATTTCCTTGGAAGGTTGGGTGTAGTGATCTTTACCGATTAAATTGTTCATTCACTCTTTTGAAGGTTGACTGATGCGTGGTAGTCTGGGTGCGGAGGGACGCGTTGCTCCTGGGTTCATGGGCTAAAAAACATGCAAAATCAGCCTATTTCGGCTATTAGAGGTCCTTCCACAACCACCGGGTCCCCCTTAAAAAGCCAGGTAGGGAAATACTTGTTTAGCGTGAATTTTGTAATCATTCTTTTAAAAATTTGATTGTATGCAATCTTTCAGATTGAAATTTACGTTTAAAAAGGTATAAGCCGATTATAGTTACTTGATGTTGAGCCAAAACTTCATATCATTAACTGATTAAGAAAAAAACGCAAGCATGGTTATAGTATAAGTGAATTGTTTCTTCAATGAGTGAAAATACCTACGATACCTCTCGTCTTTTGCCGGCGTTTTACTGTCCAAGTAAAAGAATGGAAACTTTACAACCCTCCAACGGAGTAAAAAGTTCGTCGATTCATCCAAATATATAGTGCAAATTTATTTCAAAGAGTAAAATTTCATTCCAAGAGAGTAACAAATAAAAGAAAAAAAACTAACTTTAAGATGAATTTAAAAAGCAATCCTTGCCAGTGAATTTCTCTATTTCTTCCGGAGTGAATGTGGCTCCTATTTTGGAGGATTGACCCGTAGGAATCGGTTACCAGGGAAGTTTTAATTCACTCTTTTTGAAGATTGACTGTAGGTAATCTTGACAAAGTTTTTAAGTTATTTTAAAACGATTTTTCACTCTTAGAGACTACGAACGGCCGGCTAAATAAATAGGGGTTGCACTCTCTTTATAGGACGAACGCTAAAATACACAATCCTTGGAGGAATGTCCTTAAAAAACGTATATGTCAAACAGTAAAAAGAGCTTATTAGTATTGTATTATGCGTATTTATAATAAGCACAGCAAAACAAAGAAAAAAACGACTAATTCACGAATACACTTCGATTGTTTCAGTACTACTATATAAGCAGAACCACTTGATTACATCCACTCCCCACCAAATCATATCTTTAGACATAACATGTGACAACCGCAAGGTTCCATCCTGGGTCTCTTAGACTTTCTCATAACATTAACAATAGGCCTATAACCAATTGTAGTTTTTGCCTAGGTTCCAACCTTTAGTTACAGCAGTATAACTCACTAGGGCCTCAATGTATCCCCGCTGTAAATTCAGTTGTATAGGAGCCCCGATGAAAACCCTTATATACCCCTACAGCAAAGTGGTCTGGCCCATAACCAGGTCAGAGGTCATTCTCCGTTGTTGTATCTTGCCTTTTAATTGGTCTGCTCGCCTCGTGTTAATTTGTCAGCCTCGCCAATGGGCTGCGGTAATCTTTCCCGTGTTTGGTTTTCGCGCCCAACAGTCGCCATTTTAAATGTGCATTCAAATGTCCAGTCAGCATTCAGTTTAACACAAACACGTTTTTTTTGCTTTGGTCTTGCAAAAGCCATTAACGGCGTACGGGAAATTCTGCATTGTACTCGTTGAATTATCCTCGAGAAATACGATGCTCTGTAGCTCTCAATTATCGACTTCGCATTATTTTGCGTAATTTGAATTGTTGTTTACATACAGTGACATAACTAAGTTTGTGTTTGTATCATTCGGAGATGGGATATACGTGTTATAGAGTATGAACCAAAGGTCGTCTTTCGCCGTAGTTTGTGGGTGTTAACTCTCGCTTCTGCTGCTTCTGCTGGTAAGTTCGTCAGTCCGAGGTAGCGGCGGTGCAGTTAGATACTCGTTCTCAGGCAAGTGCTATGTCTAGTTTTTTCTTGCGATCAAGCTTCTTCAATGCAACGGCGTGGTCTTTTCTAATGAGGCCTCAATAACAATTACCTGATCAATAGGTGCAGCAGCTTGTTGCGTCGAATCAAAAAGTGTATCAACTGGGTTAATTGGTTCCATCCAAGATTGACAAAATCAGCGTGAACTCAGTCAACATCATTGGTTGGGACTTGGGTGTTATTCATCTACAAATTAGCAGCGTCAGCAATGTGATCCTGGTCCTGGTAATCCGATTTGGTCTTTTCACTTAAGTCTTGGATGAATCATCAACGAGCTTTCTTTTCGACGTCGATAACAGCAACAGATCTCTCATCTTGTTCATATTGTGATAGCTGTGGCAGTTTGCAAGGTAATCTGAGTGTGTTTAAATAAGTTTAACTATCCCAGATTCAATTCGTTTCAAGTGTACTAGTATTGGTAATATTTCATATCAGTAGGCCAAATGGTTTTCCTATTGCTCAATTGTTTTATCTGTTGTTCACGAGTCTCCTGTTTCCAACTCAGATTTTGTCCTCAACTTTTACTATAGGGCGTCCAATTGTTTGTCTTTAAAATGTTTATGCATATGTTTGTGTTACTAATGTCATTTTTTACTCATCTGCAGTTAGGTATTACTCCTTTTGTATCGCTTTCGTAGCCCCTTGAGTGTGTCAATGAGTGTGAGGTTAAAATTATGTATGGTGAGTATGTGGGGGATCGTAGCCTATCCCGGCATGCATATGGGGGGTCAAATTATTTTATTCTCAGGTATATAATACTTCTAACATGTAGTTTATACTGTAAAGTTTTTTGATTTGCAACATTTAAATATAGAATACGTCCAACATGCAAAACATTGTTGGTTATTTTTTATCAGCATTCAATTTTTCCATTTTAAAATAAATCGATTACAGCATCAAAACTAAAATTCAAGGCCTTTTTGTTTGATTTGTGTATTAGTGGTGGTTTAAACTTACTCTGTTGGTTGATGTTCGAGCTTACTACGGGTGTTTTGTTTTTTTAAATATCTTATGGTATTGGGTGATTCTTATGCGATTTGTGTTATTCCTTCTGTAGCATTTTGTAATGATTTTCCCCTCCCTTAATCTGGATTGGAGGTTATCATGTTCTGTAGTTTTGGAGGTCCTGCTGTCTATTTGTCAACTCGGATCAACCTACGTGGGGTAGGCTTTTGTGATCAAGAACGTGGCGCATCTCCATGGTGCGGAGTCTTTTTTCTTCTGCCAGGCAGAAGATTAATCCTGCATTGACCAAACCCTCATGCAGTGGTAACTCAGTTCTTTTTGTGTGTATACAGCCCATCCATTGTTTACACTTCTCAGCTGTACGATACTGCCTGTTGAACGTCAAGATCTCATGTTCCATTTCTTGCCATGTTCCGTGATATACATTTTATTTATTTTTTTTATTTTTTTTATTTTATTTTTTATTTATTACACTTTATCACTCGGTTAAAATGAAACATAGAATATATTACAATATAGAAAATTGATAAACTACAAAATTAAAATATAAAATTGCCTGGGAACAAGGATTTTTTTTAAAATTACACAAATACCAGTGAAAGGATAGATGAACAGGTGACAAAGAACCTCTAGTCCAATCCCACCTAGGAGGGCAAAACAGATCTACAGGGAGGAACTTGGAGCTTTTTAGCAAACTCGGCAGATTCAACAGCGACAGTTGGTCATCCAGAACATATTAGCTGAGTCGAACTGAGATGTGAATTTGGATTTGTAAAAATCAAGGACCTGAGATTTCCTTGGAGAAGATGTGTGGATGTGGGAAGTAGTTGATTCCATATAGGAATAATCCGGTGAAAAAAATGTGCTTTAATGATACTCGGTTTTTGGCAAACCTGAGAATAAGAAGATGGCATCAGAGGAAGACCTGGTGTGGGATGGCGCTGCACTGGTGTCTTAAAACAACAAAATGATCTAATAAAAATGTCATACTTACCAAACCTGCATCTGTGAAATAGGTTGATCACTTATTTCTCTTCTATCGGTAGTGGCAAAGATCAAGGTTTAAAGTAGTCTATCCTATAGCCCATTTCAGGATAGTGCAGAATATACTTAGTAGCTCTGCCTCTGACACTTTCAATCAACTGAATATTGTGTTTAGATGTACTACTCCACAGGGAGCTAGGATATTCTAAATCACTCCTGACAAGGGATCTGACAGCATTAGAGAGGTTGGAGTACCTATTGGTGCATTATAATAAAGTGCACGTTTATCCATGGCCTATTTTTTATGCACTTGCTAAACAATGTTTAGTGCGTGGTTCGCATGTCCAGGTACGTTTAGAGGGATCTTCAAACACCAAGCATCGCTCTGATCACGAAGTAGTGATTTGTCAAGGACAATACAGCCTTTATTTAAATCAATTCATACAATCCTGGATCGAGTATGGAAATAATTGACATTTTGATGGATGAAATTTCAAATCCCATGTACTACTCCAATCAAAAAACGAGAGCATCATATCATCTGGGTTAGTGGCAGTCAGACATGGTCTAATATTTCGTTAAAACACTTAGAGTCGGCAGCACTAAAGCAATTGGAGAAGCTGGGGAGAATGGGCATGTCATTGATAATACAAGAAGACACAAAAGAGGATAAAGGAGGCCCTGTGGTTACTCCTGACAACACTGGGAGCCAGTCAGAAAAGTACTTCGCAACAACAACCACGTTGTTCTCGAGGACAAATGTGACCCATCACATCAAAGCTGCCGAGTTGTCGCTAAAGGTTCAAGTTGAGATTTTCTTTGCATCAAAAGCCCATATTATCAGATTTAAAATGATACCTGTCTCATGTGTGAATTGGGTGTGCATGTACAATTTAGGAGGAAAAAACCGGGGTTAAGTTTCTTTTCTGTTCTTTGTTTTTTAATGCATAATTTAAAAAATAATTGAAAGCAAAATTCCCGACAAGAAGGTAGGTGTGATTGATGAGGTCACCAAATATGATTGTGAACCACAACAAGGAGGTTGGAGTGAGATCAAAAGAAAAGAGTTTTAAATTGTGAACAAGCAAGAGGTTGAGAGACACTGTCACAAGGAATGGAAAAGTCAAGGTATATCATATCGACTTGCCCAAATCTGTCCGCATTGGTACTGTGTCATGAAAAACAGAAATGATGGTTGAGTGACAGGTTGCACGTCCTTTAAACAAAAACCCTGTTGAAAGATGATGTTACAGTCCTGTCCTTAATATGAGGGAAAGGAACATTGAAAACAGCCCTTTCCTGGATTTGTAGCAAAAGACAGTAAAAGTGAAATAAGGTCTGTAATTCTACCACCGATGCTTATCAGCCCTTGAATACAGTAGAACTACATTAGCAAAAAGCCAATCACTCGGCAACTCCACTGTACTAAGGGACATATTAAAAATAAAGAAGAAGGGTTGAAACAATGGGAGAGCAAGCTTAATTGAGGACTTTGGAGAGATGCATCTGGCCAATTGCGTTTGGAAATGTTCCAGATTCTTTAAACTGTCCAAAACATCAGAATCATAAGATGTATATTTAACCGCAAAACTGTGCTGCAATGATGGAATATCTGGAAGCTGAGAAAATGTTTTGGTTTGTAAACATGAAATAAAAAATAGGCATTGAACAAACCAGCAATATCTTTAGGGTTCACTAGCAGGACATTGCTGCATAAATGATCGTGGGGAGTATCTGGATTGGGTTTTGCACTAAAAAAGGTACAAATATCTTGGCGGGGTTGGAGTAGAGAGTGGTACCAAGTTATCAAATATGATTGTATTATGAAAGAGATTAGATTCTTCAAGCGATTACACAGCTTTCGGAAGGAGGATTCCCAGTATGCTGCGAGAATCATTTTTTTCGCACGTCTCACGGGCTGTGACTTTTCCTATTTTGAGATGCCTAATATCAGCACATCCAGCCAGGGGGATGAGGTCAGGATTTTTAACTTTCGGAAGGGCGTATCCAAAATATTGTTGTGAAATTTGACGAAATGCATGTCCAGGCCACATCACATTGGTGGCTGAAAAACATGCTAAAATCGGGTTGCGCGAGCTCAGACCTTAATGAAGTTACAGTTTGCCGTCTTAAAAAACACACATCGACTAACCACTTTTAATCCTTTGACTGCTGTACAATTGAAAACTAAAGCAGTTGTGAATCAGTAGGAAAGAGTTCACTAGAGATGGACAAGAGTTCAAAAATTTTCAGGAGAGAAGTGAAAATAGATAAGAATGTTATGATTTTTCTTTCTAGATGCAATTTGTTCATCTGATACAGGCATCATTTCATTGCAGAGAATCACAAACAGCTGTGTTCATGAGAGAGAGTTATGAAGAAACTGGTCAACACAACCCGATCTGTTTGGGAGATTAAAATCCCATTAACATAGACTTGATTTAAAATTGGTTGGAGTGTAGCATAGATGGAGTCAAAGTGATTACGAATTCTACCAACATTATCGTCAGGTGCTCTATGCACAGTACTGGAGCCATCTTCTCTCTCAGTTAGAGTTGATTATCATGACCCATATCTCATCCAACAGGGCCTCGATCAGTAGGCGGACGAAGGGAAAGGATAGAATCTTCACCGGCCACGAGCGGGACCACCCGCCACGTTTCGTTTTGTGGGATTAGCTCAACTGACACCATAGTGATAGGTGACATGTTACCCTGCTTGCACTAAATGAGACTAGTCGTAACCTGTAAAAGGGTCGCTAGTAAAACAGTTTTCTGATGGTTGGGTCAGATTGCACAATTTTGCTTGACAAAGTTAAAGAGATGTTAGAATGACTTCTATAGCCAATTTATATCCAAAATAATACTTCCCATGTGAGTAGAATACAAGTCGTTGTAAGCAATTACCTTGTTTGTTTTTGTATGTAATTTTAACAACTGATAGGGCGGAAAAATATTCATTACGCAGGAGTAATATTCAGGGTGGTAAAACAGGCACCACTTTTGTTACAGCAATGTATGACAGGGGGATACGACCACAGTAGGCGATGTGCCTTTGCACGTAGAAGAAGTTTCCCTTTAAAAGGGAAGTATGGTAAGACTGAAGCTGTGTCAATGCAATGTGCATTCTACTGCAAAATAATACCAGAATGTATCAGACAAAGTATAACATGAAACTGAAATTTTTGTTGTCCACAATAAAGGTTGATCATTTATGATTGATTGCCTGGCCATGTAGTCATTACATATAGTATTTCCAAAACCTCAATTGGTGTTTCATTTACAAATTGGCACCTAAAATCAGAAGAATTGTCCTTTTAGGGACGCGTCTTGTCAGGATGATCCTGCAAGTGGGCCGTTTTTTTCCAGGGTGGGTAATTATCTCTTGTCAAAACGCTGGGGTTTGAAATGCTAAGATCGTTTAGAACAGCCGGCCTTACCTTTGTTGTGGCGTGGCGCTTTCTATGGTGGCAATAAGATGGGTTTTTCGAGGAGTTCATCGCAATCTTAGTACGGGGTTACCTCGTGAAATGGATTGGTGCTCGAGTGGGGGAAGTCGTTCTGCATAAGTTATCAACAGCTTTGATTCCAGTATAAGCAAGCGGTCAGTGGTTGACTGCGGAAAGGGCGTAATCGTGCAGATCGGAAATGCCAGAATACAGGGCATGGGGCAGTCACACGTGGTAAAAGAGATCTAATGAGATTGGCCTTTATTATATGTTCATTGGTGGTTTAGCTCTGTATTGTTGCATATGTCCTTCGTCTTTTATTCGCAAGAACTTATACCTTGATTTCTGGCTTACATTCGCCTGTAGCTAAGTTCTGCGAATTGGGTTCGGTGTTCTGTTGGAGTTTTGTGGAAATGCGGTATGTGGAATGCTTCCAATATGCGGTATTTTTGTTGGCAAATTTAGTTCTTAGTCATGGAGGATGTAATTTTGTTGCGTTCGACAGCTCTTTTCCTTGGGGCATATTGGGGTTTGTGGTGTCGCAGTGGGTTGTACATATTAGACTCTAGAGTTATGGTCGTATTCGTCTTGTGTAATCCAGTGACGGGACCGAATCGCGCGCTAAAAAAGGGTGATAATGTGGAGAAATTCGCGACATCTGTGGAATTTACAGTAATGAAGCCAACAGCTTCTGCTTTCTGTAATTTTTTCTGTGTATGGTTGTTTATTTCTTTGCAAGTCCAGCAGTCGAGTCAAGTATTACGTATCTTGTTGGGTGTGTTAACGGTCTTTGGATTGTAGTTCAGCTAGGTGTTCCTGTTGCACTTAAAAAAATCTATAGATTCTATAAGATAGATTAGGCCCCTAGTGCTTGATCGTTTATTTGTTTTTTTTGTTCATGTGTATTGTATCGTTTCAAATTCCAAGCAAACGCACAATTATTGATCACTTACGTGTTTGAGTAATAGTGATTGTATCTTTTCGATTTTGCAGCCATTTAACTTTGTGCGTTGTTTGAGTGGATTGTTAGCGGACATCTGAAATTTGGTATGAGGTTGCGCAAGGCGCAAGATAAGGTAGTAGTGTTGTTTTTGGAACATTTTATGGGTGCCATGTTACTTGAGCGCTTTGGTCAGAGGGGGGACCTTAAATTTAGATGCTTGCGGAAGAATGTTTGGAGATCTTTTCAGTGGTAAGTGGTTTCCCCGGTCGCGTACTATGAGTGTTGGTTCTGACTGTGTTGTAAATTTTGCTCTCAAATGGCGATGAGCGTGTTATCCATTAACATTTAGACATCACTTGCCATGCATTTATGAAGCTTGTTTGACTGGTGTGCAGCGAGTGCCATAAATTTAAGTGTGGCTGTGGTTAAACATACCATGTCAATTGAAGTAATAGTGGTTGCGCTTTCACGCTGAAGATGAGCCGGTTTTCTGTAGATGCTTTTGGCGGATGTAATGGGCGCATCGGCTTGAGTCCTTATTGAATTTTGATCAAGTGTGTTGCGGTTAAATCTTTGCATAAGGTCTTGTTATTGTTTTAGGTGGAAGTTTTTCAGTCGCTCCTTTTGATTCAAGGGATGACTTTCAGCTTTATTACATATTATGGCATTAAGCATCTTGTCAGTCGTGTGTTTGCAGGCATCTTTTGTTAATATTTCATTTCAACGATTGTTTTGGCCCATGACATAAACGTGTGGGCCAGTACATGTCAGCAAATGTGCGCGGTTATAGTCGAACTTTGTTGCAAGATTACTCTATAATTCTGTTACATCATGTCCTTCAATTTGTATAGTTCCGGTTTCGTTTGGATCATACGTTTTAGGGCTGCCTCTTTTGTTGTGGTAGGCGTGCTTACATGTAGGCTACTAGTAAAGTGGGATGTTTCACGTACTGCAAGTTGATTGGCTCACAGCTTCAAGTTCAGGGTGGCCCGCTGCAACATATGTAATAATAAATAAAATGTGATTGATTAATGGCGCTTCAGAGAACCATCACTTAATTACAAAAGATACTTGAATACATTTGAAGACGAATTTATTTTACAGCTTGACATGACATACTGCTACATGGGGAAACTAACGATCCCAAAGGTTATAATTTTTTATTATAAGGAAATGTGTAGTTTTCACGAGCCGCTTAAGACACTGATGGAAGGTGTCTCTGATATTAACAGTGAGCTTGTTCCTCAGATAGGTCCAGTTTTGATTCTGTCCCAATTATTACGCCTGATACGAGGAAGGGACAAGGCCGCGTAACAACAGAGGAGACTATGTAGCCTTCTGTATTGTTTCACCCGAATTTACAAACACTTTAAAAAATTTTAGCTCATCGGTAAGGTAAGATGGGTTGTTAGTAAGTTGGCTTTCTTTCACACAGAGGTTTTTGGATCATAGGTTCCACTGGTGTGCGGTTGGTTGTTGTTTATCACTCGTTAATGTTGGGGCTTTTTTGAATGTTTTAATTATACTGGTTTCTACTTCAGGTAGTCATTTTGGTCGATTGGGTACTTCAGCATAACATTGTCTTTGGTTGCTTTTGGTCAGCAACTATGTTCATTCTTTTTAACTGTACTATGAAAAAAAAAAACATCCTATTAGGTACTCGCCGATCTAAGGTTCTGGTTTATCGCTTGCAGATCATGTCATGTTGTTATTACGGTTCTTTATCATTGCGACTTGCTATTAATTATTGCTTTATTTCGATCCATTCGGGATATGCACGGAGGTGTGCAGGGTTGGCGTAGTACCGGCTTCGTACAGAGATGGGGTTCCTACTACATTAATTGTACCATTGGACGAAATGACATTCTCAATTCTCAAGTCCAGACATTCGTATACAAGTATGTGGGTGGAAGGTGATTTCTCGTCAGGTCTATAGTTTAATATAAGTTAGTCATAATTGGTGGTTTGGTTGATTGATGAGAAGGTGCGAGTGCTGTATGTAGTGCACCCGGTTCAATTTAATTTCCCCATTATGTGCAGAGGAAGTTGATTAATAAAGTGGAACGAGGGAGGTCCATATGGTTGTTGATTGCACGTAATTCTATGAATTGGTATTATCACATCTGGCAAGAATTTCGTCATTTTTCAGCTGATTTAGCCCTATGGTTCCATTACATGCATTGCTTTTAAGAGGGGGGGGGGGGGAGTTTAGGAAAGTTTCTTGCCTTTGGATAAGGAACTTGTTTGGCAGCTTTTTTGTCTAATTTGATCCAGCCTTAAATATCTTTTGGGATATGAACATTTATTCAATGGATAATATCCAGTGGAATGGCTCAGGTACTCGTCTGGCATGAGGAGCTCGTCAGGAACTAATCTTCTGCGAGTTTGGTGTGCATAATTATTATTCAATAGTAAAAAGGTATGTATCATGATGGCAGGGCTAAGCAACGATGTTGTGTTATTAATAATGATAAATTGTTTTCTAGGGATCTCGTCCGGAAATTCTCCTAGTGTAGGATCAATTATAGGCAAGTGTAATCATCATGCTTGATTAATCGTCTCAAATAGGATCTTTGGGGAGGCGATTTGGGCAGGTTTCGTCTCGGTCTATTGTAATGTATAGAAAATTGAATAGTTGGTATCTCCTCAAGTAGGATTCACTTTAGGAGCTGCGGCTCTAGAATAGGGTCATCTTGGCCAAAATTTTACCAAAATTTTACACTGGCTGATCTTCCAAACCTTAGATGGTTATAGTAATTTACTGGCTCCTTTATATATTGAGTAATGAATTATAATGATGGTAAGGATATAGCTGCAGTGTGGGCGCAAATTCTGGTCTCTCCCCTCTTAGTTCTGGCGTGGG
This sequence comes from Ophioderma brevispina, assembly GCA_023653785.1. Taxonomy (NCBI): domain Eukaryota; kingdom Metazoa; phylum Echinodermata; class Ophiuroidea; order Amphilepidida; family Ophiodermatidae; genus Ophioderma; species Ophioderma brevispina. The sequence goes on along the minus strand of JAMKCH010009512.1, from coordinate 30,859 downwards.
GTTGAATTCAGTTTATCGAGCCGATAGAAAACCCCATTACCCCTACAACAGAAAGGTCTGCCCATGAGGCCAGGGTAGAGGCCATTCTCGTGTGTTATCTTGGCCTTTTATTGGTCTAAGGTACGCTCGGTAATTTTGGAAGCTCGGGCCAATGGGCTGCGGACGGTAATCTTCCGTGTTTGGTCTTTTCGGCGCCATCAGTCGCCACTTTATGTCATTCATATGTCAGTCAGCATTCAGTTAACATCGTTTTTTCTTCCCACCCCACCACTCCCCTTTTGTATTAAATTTATAGTTTTGTTCTAAAATTGGGGGTTTTAAAAAAAAAATGTACAGGCAAAGGTTAATTTTGGTGTTGCCATTTTCATCTTTGCAATTTTTGTTAATTTAATTTAGGGCTAATGTGCATCTGGTGCCCACATATAAATTTTTGGTTAATAAATTACTTTGGACCCGCGTTTGGGCCTAATACGTCACACAGTTGTAAGAGTGCATCATTGTATAATTCAAAAAAGGTAATCTATTTCTTTAAAATCAACATTTATTAGGCTTCATTCCATTTGTGGACATTTATTCATTTTGGCCTATTGTCGTATTAATGTTCAATAATCCATTTAAAATCTGGTTTCAAAATTGTACTGTAGGACAATATTTCAGTGTAACTGGCTCTTCAGGTATTTCGTCTGGCGGAGCTGCTCTAGGAATATCTTTTGGTTGTTCGTGCTTTGTATGTATCATTATTGAAAGTCTTTCCTGAACCATGTATTCTAGGTTGATACCTTTCGGTAATGCTCAGGTATTCGTATGCAAGGAGTATCAGAAATCGTGTGCTTATGGCTTAGTTCAAATGTTAAGGGGGTTGTTACACTGTATCATATAATGGGGGACAAGTTTCTTGCACATGTGACAAGGAATCTTGTCTGGAGCTTTTGCTAATTATTGATCAATTCCTTAAATATCTATGATTATGAACATATTCTAGAGAATTGTCTCAATTGTAACTGCTCAGGTACTTCGTCTGGCAGAGGAGCTCGTCAGGAACTAATATCTTCTGTGAGTTTTGTGTGAATAATTATTATTCAAATAGTAAAGGTATTTTCATGTATAGGGCAGGTCTCAGCCACTTAATTTCCGTGTTTGTTATTAATATGATAAATGTTTCTAGGATCTCGTCCAGAAACTGCTTAGGGTTAGGATCACTTCTAGGCAAAGTTTCATCATCAGCTTGATTAATCTTCCTCAATAGGATCTTTGGGGGGGCGATTTGGGCAGGTTTGTCTGGATCTATTGTAAGTACTAGAAAATTGAATAACATTGTATCTACCTCAAGAGGTTTCATTTAGGAGCTGCGGCCTCTAGAAGAGGGTTCATTCGGGGCCAAATTTTCTCAAATTTTACAACTGGGCTGATCCTCCAGAACCTTAGAGTGTATATTCGTATTGACTGCTGCTATATATTTGAGTCATGAATAAATGATGCTAACTGTAGCTGGCATGTGGCGCCATTCTGTTCTACCCTCTTATTCTGTCGTTGGTAATTGACGCCGTGCTCGAGATTTTGTTTTAAAACTTGTGACGATGTGTTTGTATGGCTCTGTTGAATCCAAAAATAAACTATTCAAGTATGTGACATTTATTACATTATCCAATGGCAAAATGTATCAAGAGTCTACATGATCAATGTAGGTCACATTAATTGCCTTTAAACCAATTTGTTTTCAACAAGGGGCTATAACCTTAACTTGAGTCAAATTTACACCTACACTTACTTTTTCGCCCCTTGCGGGAGAGAAGCCAAGGGTAAGAACATTTGACACGACATTTTCGTAGATATAGACCTATTGAAGTGCAAATAGCAACAAATTACAATGAATTAAAAGCATAGGCACGTGCTTTAAAGGCTAACAAACGTTGCTTCAGTACGAACACAAACAACCCAAACAAACAAAACTTATGTTAGAGAATTAACGTGCTCCCAACAAACCACAATATTAGACTAAAGTATTTTGCCACAATCAAACTATACAAGTTCATAACATTGTTCCTTACTTGTCTGACTGCAATATAGCGGAGGACAAACCTATTCGTATCGCTCGATTCATTTCCCCAACCTCTTTGCAGAAGAGTGTTGTTATCCGTATCATCTCGTTCATCCCTCAGGTCATGGCATCCTCTCTTCAAAATCAATCAACACTTACCTCATTTCAAACAGCATTTTCATGTACAAATACATAACAAGCGCACTTTACTAGACCACATTTAACACTTATTTCCCCCTTGTAGCAGGATATTGATACCCACTCCATGCGCTAGTAAGCCTTCCATCTACTATCCGATGCAAAGGGCTGTTGTCCAGACACTTATCGCTCTTTGGTTCAAACGACAGCGACCCCCAACACCTGGGAATTCCCTTCCAACGCCCATTCAACACACACTCATCAAACTACATATTTGTAGCCCATATCCTATAATGTTCGTATTTTAAACAAACACAAAACACATCGTGATTCCAAAATCTACGGGGGATTTGTGTCAAGACAGTTAAAGGGGAAGACGCAAAAGAACTAGTAGAAATTACGTTTGAAGAAAACATTTTTATTTAATTCAAAATGATACATTAACTGAAACTTAAAACTACAATGATCATCCTAATTATCCTACAAAAGTTATAAATTGTATGTGAACAAAAATATATTGACAAAATTCACGTAAAAATTAGATTCAATATGCAAAAACTTCTAAGAACTGTAGAAATAGACCAAATAGATCTGTATGTGACTCGTTTATGACTGTGATCGGTAAGTAGGATGCTATAAAAAAAACCACCTGTGATGAATGGTTATTTTATGTAAAATACGACAGTAGTGAAATACGGATATGACGATTTTCAGGAAAACAAACTATAATTATAAACTAATTAAAATAGCAAACTAATTTTGGAATCTATGATCGGTAGAACTATATGAACTAGGACGGTGGTATTATTTGGCAAAACATGAAAAAATGTGAAATACGGACAGTATGTGATACGGGCGACGATCCAATGATCACTCACGCATCACCTTCTTTAATACTCTCCTTCTTTAACTCTGCCTCTTTTGTTGAATTTATCAGATCTTTTCCTTTCTCTTTCTATTGCTTTCACGTGTTTTTTTACCACATTCATACCTGTCCTCTCATTCCTTCATTTCTTTTAAGCTGATTTCATTCACTCTCAAGGTCCTTGTGGTCTCTGTGTGATGTGTTCAGCCATTTTTGTATGTTATTATTTGTAACTTAAAGTGACAGGAGGAGATTTTTAGGATCCGAATTTCTCTCAAATTGCACGGGATCGCTTGTTAAAGGGGGGGGGGGACCCCCCCACCCCCCCTTCCCCCCCCCCCCCCCCCCAAGAACGTTCGAAGGTTTATTGGACAAACAAGTACAAAAGAAACAGCAAACTTGTTTTGAACTTGCCGACTATCCTTAGTCATCCATAGAAACACCCGTGCTTTGAATTTCTGTCGTGCACGTACAGAACGTCTAATCATCATATATTACATAAGCCGCGTATTTGCTATCACTTCAGGTGTGATCTAATACATGGAAAGCATTCCAAATATGCAAAAAACCCGGGTTCGAAAAAAAATGGGGGCGCTTCATTCTGGAAATCTCCTCATGTCTCTTTAAAGTACCTTTAACGTAAGCATTTCTTGATTTAACGTGTGTAGATTCTTGTATTTCTTTGAAGGGGCCATGCCTTGAAGCTTCATTCTAGTTTATACATCGTCCCTAGCATGTATCCATTATTGTTGTTATTCTGTTATTCAATATTGTGCGAATAAAACATATGAATCATAGTCTCAATCCAACTACCTCCAATCCATGCTTTGCCTTGATACCATTCAGAAGAACACAAGTGCCACTTAGTGTCCACTGTAAACGGGCCTCGACCTTTTGCCCACCCAACCGAATCATTGCTGACATGAATCATTCATAAGTTTTGGGGTCGTATGTAACTGTTTCCCACTTTTACATTTGCACCCTCCAATCACTGATCAATTACATGCTATGGATGGATTGCATTACCACAACACTGTGTGCATGAACATTAGCAGTAGGCCTGTTTTTTACACATGTTGGCGGGCGGGGGAAGCCTTTGTTAGACACATGGTCGTTTCGGATATTTTTCATACGTATGTCAAACAATTACACCACCTTATAGAACATAAGATTATCTTGGTTGTCAGCTTCTCCGAAGAGTATAGGTCTAACGTGTCCATGCGCGACTTCTTGAATCTGCCACAGCAATCACTGGGTGATTTTTGCGTGAGTGTTAGCATTATACCCTACCAAAATACCACTCTTTATAAATTAACCATTTTCGGTTTTTCTGAATGTTCTATCATAATAATTTACATATGTTATTGATGATAATATATGCTACAATTGGAGTTCTACGAAGGAAATCCCTTGCGCACTTTCTCGCAACGCACGTGAGTTGTTCATGTCCAATGCGTTAAGCACAGAGTACGCACGGCAGGTCATAGCCCTATTGAATGCACTGTGTTCACAGTGAATGGGAAATGGACAGTACTGCAAGATAAAAACATTTACGACACTAGTGGACTTTACCTGGCTTATATACCGGTGTGAACGCAGATATAGTCCGCGGGGGCCCACAGTCCGGGGCTCCATAGACGATACGGAATAAAGCGTGAAACAATGTTGCGTGAAGAGGGTCAACTGAATCGATTGCCCTGTTGTTCACCATTGTCCCGGAATAATGAGTACGCCGGACTATATTACTTCTACAACCGGTCTCACATTAAAATCGGAAGTAGGTGTCTGCGAACGTTCTTGCCAGACACGGAAGACACAGGTTATTGAAAGGGTCACGAGGCTCACTTGAATCAACTGTTTTGTCGAACAAAACTTATTCTGTGTTAAATAAGCTTCTAACATGGTAAAAGATAAAGTAATTTGTTTTAAATGCATATTAGTAATACTCGAATAACTTCATCCATAGTTATGTTGGAATGCAATAAGATAAATCCAAGGATGATTAGTAAGTTATTGTTTTGGAGGGGGCCAGTGTGACAAGACTTAGAAAATCATACCTGTTCGATTCTGCTCTGGACAGACAAAGTAAAAAAAGAACAAAACCTTGCAACTGCAATCAAAATAGAGACCGCTTGTTTGGTTTGTTTGTTTGTTTGTCTGGTGCACGTACGGTGTAGAAGTAATTTATAAAAAGTCCGGCTACTCATAGTCCCGGCTACAACGGTCAGGAATAGGGCACTGAATTCAGTTTCCCTTCAACGCAACAATAGTTTCACGCTTTATTCCGTTTAGTCTTGGAGCCCATGACTAATGACTCCCGCCGGACTATATTTTGCTTTCACACAGGACCACTGATGTTGGAAGACTGGTTGGAAACCAGTAAAGTGTGTATGCATCTCAGGCAAAATGTATAATAAGCGTCTGGTCATGGTTTAGAGTATTTGGTCACGTGTGCATTACTGACTCCCACTATAATGGGCATCATGGAGAGCAGTCATTTGACGTATCTAATCATTTTGCGCTCAGAGCAAGTAAAACAAATGGTGAACACCTAACTCCATAATCCTTGAAATAATTGTACGCGGAGCCCTTAAAAACATGCACAACACCACTACTACTTCTACTACTACTACGTCAACTACTAATGAGTATAAACATGTGGAATTTTGAGCTTTTATTAGTCATTCTAATGCCTGCTTACATAGTGCGCGATTATTTTGTTATTTTTATGGGATTCGCCAACCCAGACGGCGCACAGGCGTCGTCATCTTTCTCCGCCCTCATTTACGACGTTTACGCCGCTTGACAGCACTGTTGACCTGTGTTAGAATAGCTTTCGTTATTGGTCTTTTTAATTAATTTCGGATTACTTACTAGCCTTTCAACCATTACAATCACTCGACTTTGAATCAAAGTAAAACAATTTTTAACCACTTTCGTCGTCAATCGACGCTTATAAGTTTCATACTTTGGTAGTACTTACTGCAGTATTCTTCTCGTTTCGATTCACTTACTTCTTACAATGCCTTACAAAGCACGTTTAACACGCTCCTTAACTACAACACATTTGAAATATCACTCAAGCACCACAACCTATTTCATTTAACTCAATCTACTTTTCCTTTCAGACTCGCCATTCATCCTGGGCCGCCCCTCTACCTTTATGCTGTTGACCCAAATAGTTTCATATAAGATAGGCAAAACGTTACGTATCTTTAGAAATTCATCGTCTCGCATGTTTTTGCCGACCAAAAGAAAACATAATTACCAACAATAGAAAGCAATGCTGCCTCCGCTCTCCCACATACTGTGGGTGCCGCTGTGCATATACACTAATCGGTAGTGAAACAAATTAATGTATGTTTTAGAGGTGGCCAGGTTTAATAATAGTGTACCTGGATCATTGTGCTCAATACCTCTTTCTCATATGCAATGCGCGCTTATGTGAAAAAGATGTATTCATATTGACTGCGTTTTATTTAAATCAAACGACTGACGTGTCATTTCATGCGTTGCGTGTTGAGTGGCCATGTGTAGGACAAAATTTTTAACCACCCAATAGCACTAGCACCCACATCCAACAAACTGATATTTTGCCGGATATGTTTTGTATCGAATGACATTATGTGTGTATACAAGCACCCAACTAATCATTATTCCGTGCAATTTCAAAATTCAGCGCCCATCACAACGGACGACTGGTTTTGATGGTTTCACCCGGGTTTCACCCCCTTGCTGTTGACATTCTCGGTTTTTTAAAGCTATTAAGCATGCCTGTATTTACCCTTTTACTTATATGTCCTTGTCCCTTTGATTTTCTGACCATAGTCCACATTGACAATAGTGTTCCCATTCTCATCAACCCTAATCATTCACCGTATTCTATCTAGCGATTTGGATCGTCTTCACAGCCTTCTTGCTCTCGTGTGTGTTTGGTATTATCGTGTTATTATTGTGTTTATTTTGTACCTTTACGGAACCATTTGATATTAACGGTTATGTAGCTAATGTCTTGCCATGTCTTGTTAAGCTTCCTGTTAGGTTCTCGGTGATCCCTAAAGCTTTTTGTCATGTCATAATTTTTATGTCCTGACAAGCTATCATGAGTGTGAATGTGGTGTGTGGATGCCTGGGTAAATAGACCATCGGCCAAATGGATCATTTTTTTCCAGCCGAGCCGAGTCACATGTCAATTTTTGTAAGAGTTAGCTTAAAGTCGCATTTCGTGATCCACAGCCTCGTCCCCCACTTTCTTAAAAGTTTTTTTTGGTATCATCTGAAACCGTTAGCCTTAGTAATCCACGTGCAAATTCGGCCGTATCTGCAAGAATTCGCATTTTGTATTTTTTGTCCGTAACAACAGACGAAACTGCAGTGCCAATGATCTATGGGACTATGGACAATATTATAACAAACATTCCTCATAACACCAAACCAAGATTGTATCAACTGATTTTATGGGGGGGGGGTATAACCTTTTTCACGGATATCCAGTAAAACATAGACAAAACAACGGGTTGCTAAAGCACAAATGCACTTTAAATATGCAAAAAACTCTTTTTTAATACAATTGAAAAAACATAAATTAACCTTCATCTGACATTCATTAAATTAAGGCTTTTTGCTTTTTGTATCATGAGTTCTGAAGTTAATTATCTGTATCTGAAATTGCTAAAATACATGATTCTAACACAGATCAAGCCGGATGTCCTCGAATGTAACAACTACCTACCTCGTGCTTCGTTTGTCAAGTGTGTCTATGAAGGGCATCCAATTGGGAAACGGTAAAGATTATTTTCTACTCATGCTTACCAACCTAGAGTACCAAGTAGTTTCAAATCAAATGTGTCTATGAGTAGTATCATAATCAACCAATTGATCAAATTTTAGAAGCTAATAGTTACCGATAACATTGGGGCACGTTTAATACTTATTAGCACTGCAACTCTTAACATATTTTAATTTAAATTCGCTCCCAAATCTGCCATCATAAATGCATCTAGCGAATTAGGGGGTTTATTGAAAAATGTACTAATTACATGATAGAAATCAAATCTTGTAACCTTAACTCTATCAAGTTTCCGCTACTATTACAGCGTAATCAAAATAAGGTAATGTAAATACATTTGTGAAAAAATTATATCTCTATATTATTATTGTTATATAACAACACAAAACTCTTTGGAAAGCCTGTAATAAAATTTAACATTAAATCCCACGACACACACGGGAATTTGATTTTGGTTCACGTTGCCCTTTCGCATCTCCCCAGAAATGTTTGTTTAATTAATGAGATACGTGGAGCACTGTTAGATTTGAATGTAATACCATCTCACCCGAAATTTAATCCATGTCGTTGTCTTTGCAAGGTTCTCGCACAAGACGATAAGGTGTAGCATATGAAAGCAAATATTAATTTTAAATTTAATCCAGGCTTCATTTTGAGAGCAACCCTGTTCGCTAGTCACATTATGACGGTTACGGGAATGTTTACTGCATAATGATTGTATGGATGCATGTTTTTTCAGTCTTTGCACTTCTTGTAGATCATAAATACATACCAACACACAAACCCAAAACTAAATACACATGCAAACACATCGACAAAAGTTAATAATCATTGAGAGCACGTGTGGTCCAGTGGAAAAGAGCAGGACTCGAGACCAATAGACCGTTAAAGAGTGAGTTCCAACCACAACTGGGTCAACGTGGCTGTGTCCCGGGCAAGATACTAATCTCAATTGCCTCGTTGACCAAGCGAAATTGGGAGCTGTTATGGGGAAATAAATGATGATAGGTATGTGCGCTTGTCCAGCGATGCCGTCCTAGATGATGCGAAATGTTTGACGATTTCCTGAAGACGCGAGAATAATAATAATAATAGGCAACAGCGCTTTGACTGTGTGAAAAGGGCGCTATATCGTCGGCTGAATGCAAAACAACGTACGTGCCAGTTGACTAATTGTGCAGAAGAACATTTTTGTGTTTTTATTGGATTCTAAAGGTTGTGTGTCCATAATGATAGCAGTATACAATAGGAAATGTATTTGTATGATATAAATTTGAAATAATTTTAATTGACAAAACGTAATTAAATATTTATGTACAAAAGAAGAGAACGGAAGTGTGAAATTCAATATTTTCTAGTTAGGCAAGACCAACGTAAGGTGCCACTTTACGTTGGTCTTGGCATTAAGCTAAAAAGCGATTACACATACGTTATTTCTTTATCTAATTGAAACTTTTTTAATCACTTGAAACGTATCTTCGCAGATAGTTTAAAGTATGCGCGAATACCTCCTTCTTTCAACAATTCACCAAAAACTCAATGTTCGACAAAATGTCACGTCCGTGGGTCTTGCAAAATTCAGTCGACGATAGAATGTCGATATTATAAATGTTTTGTGAACAGATGGCACAACGCAAAAAAAAAAAAAAAAAAAACCAGCCCACAGAGCAAGGCAACACAATCTGAAAAAAGAAGAATCAATCATGGTCAAAATACAGATAAACCCAAACCATGTCACCAAAATAATGTAGTTACAAAACCATAATTGTTAACCGTTTGGGCCACTGTGTTGCATGAATTAGCACAAATGATGTTCTCTTCAGGTTTATAGAATGTACTACATTTGAATCAGTCAGCTGATTCATGGTTAGTTGAACTTCAAAATATGCCATTGAAATAGTATATAGAATACTTAGGTATAGTAAGGGACAGAATACGGCCACCAATTACCGTCCTGTCCTTAATAATAACCTTCGAAAGGTTAAAGCTTACTTAACAGAAAGTTTACTTACGTGAATTGAAATGTGTCCATTAGTGAAAACCCGAACTCAAAAAGGCACTTTTAATCATACTTTGTTGCACAGGCACCGTCCACACTGCAACATTAAAACCAATCACAGCCCGCGCTTTAATTGTGTTTTGATTTCGTTTTTTGACTATTCCATCATCAACAATCCAGTTGACAAAGATCAGGCGTATTTTTCAAACCCCCTCGCATCAGCATGGTTATGAACTAGTTTTATTAAACGTTACGTGGGTGTTTGAACTGCACCATTATTATCTCAAGGTTTATCACATGAATTTAACATTTGAGGCTCAGGCATTTTATTCAGCTGAAAACTACTAAAGCTTTGATGGTCCTGGTTATGTTTGCATAGGTCCAAAATTCAATTTCCCTATTACTTTTCGGGTCAAATCATTTTCAAAAATCACATCCGGAGCTCTTCTTAGAACCCCGCTTACAATTCCTGGCAAGAATTTGCGAACTTGAGTTGATTTTTGGACCATTTACCTTTAATAATCACACAGGGTTGCTTTTTCGAAAACGGCTGCGAATTCCGAAAATTCAGATGGGCCGCCGGTAGCCATTTTAAAATAAAAAAAAATTTAATTTTGTGATACCTAAAGGTATGTGTAATACCTCGGTTTAGGGGTTTGGGCGGGGTGTGGGAAGTCATTCATCGTTTTTATAATTAGAGGTCCATATTACATGGTATGGATTTGGAATTCCAAGATGGCCGCTGGCAGTCCATATGAAAAGTACACATTTGGATGACTTAACCTAGATTATGTTTAATAATCGTTTATGGGTTTTAGGTGGCGGGAACATTTCTGACATCGTTTTTATCATTAGAAGTCCAGTTAATGGTATATGGATGTGGAATTCCAAGATGGCCGACGGATGTCATAGTTAGTACAGCATTTTGAAAGATTCATCCTAGAATTATGTGTATACCTCGTTGTAGATGGTGTAGGTGCAGGGAAATCCATTTTATATGGAGTAGAGACCAAGTTAGGGTCAAGAAAATTCAACTGAGACCATGATAACAATGCTAGACCATTTAGTCGTTGCAGCCATTTGAATTTTCAAAATGGCCGCCAACATTAACTACTTTTGGCCTTCTCTTGGTCACTGAGATTCGTATGAGGCAAAATTCTGGTGTCTACACCGTTTTTTCGGGTCAAAATTATTCCAATGACCACCATTGAAACAATGCTGACCATCATTTGCGGCAGCAAATACTGAAATTTCCAAAAGGCCGCCAAGGAAAAATGGATATATTACATACATTCACTTGAGAGACGGTAGAAGCATGATCTGGATCTATACCCATGTTACAATGGTCAAGGGAATACAAATACCAATATCAAAGGTAAACTTTACCCCGGGGGCGGGTTCTTTGTTGTGGGCCGCATTGGTTATTTTGGTTGAAGGTAATTCCCCCTTGGAGATAGGAGCACCAAGTATAGAAAATATAGTGTCCAAAATGAACAAAAGTCAGTAATTGGTTACATGTGAGTTGCCGGGACTTTACATATTTAGAAAGTGAATTTATGGCCAAAAACCACAGTCGTGAACAGGTTGGTAGTGAACAAATGTGGCGGTGACAGGTGGCAATGTCGTTGTTGTGGGTTGACAATGTATTTAGCCAATGTTCCTTGAAACGATTCTATGACGTAAGCTGACATATCGATAGCGCACGTGTATTTTCCCAGACCACGCCCCCTCTCGCCCGCTCCCCCCCTCCAGATGCCTCTATCGGGTCTGTATGTACACTAGTTTTGGAGTAAGTGAGATTTTAAAGTGACATGGTTGGCGGATGGTGTCATTATTGGCAGTGACATTGCTGATGGTGTCATAATTGGCAGTGACAGCTGCTTGATGGAGTCATAATGGACAGTGACATAGCTGATGGTGTCAGCGTTGGCATTGTCATAAGGTGGAAGTGACATAGCGGATGGTGTCAAATTGGCATTGTCAGTTATAATGAACGTTATCTTGGTTGGTGGAATAGTTGGATCACGCATCAACAGAGTCATCGCTGTTTCGTTCTATGATGATGAAAAAGGTGGAGAGTTCCCTGATCGTCTGAATCATCGTCATCCAAATCACTTGGCTATCAAGTCGCTCTTCTTCATCTGCAAGAGCTTCGAAAAAGAAGCAGGCCATCAACTCATAATGGTTCTAAGTGCCAAAGGCTATAGTGTCCCATCCAGGTCCCTCAGTTGGAGAGGTCAGAGGGAATTGTCTGACAACGGGGAGTATATGCTAGTCTCCATATAGCAACCTGATAGTTTCTCTAATGGTGGGTTGTTGTAATGCTAACATAGACATGGCAGAGGTGCAACATACAGTAATCACAAACATTTCTCCATGATGAGAGTGAACCTGAGGTTGTCAAACACTCTGAATCTCGGTCGACAATAGATTGCACTGGAAATTCTTCGAAACGCAAAACAATTCCTTAGTGAACTCCATGCACTTCTAGGTCTGCTAGATGTGGAACTTTGGAAGATTCTGCATCACTTTGATAGTTTCACTTCACTGTCACCTTGAAGGCACTAGTTGTAACACAATGTGTAAGGGCATGTAGTGTTAGGGCCAACAGCCAAACAACTTACTCCGGAGTACGACCTATTTCGTAGATGTGAGTGCTCGTGTTTCTGTTCAGTGTAAAACAGTATGGTGATGGTGTTGTGAAAGAGAATGAAAAGTGTAGGAGGAATGAAACCATAATCGCTTGTCTGGAAGTACCGTACTACCAGATTCAAGAGAGTGTGACCAGCCTCCAAGGTAACACTCTCATCAAGGAGAAAAATGGTGTGATGACGGTATATTGAAACCTCAGCTGTAATGTTCCCTTTGCCACGTTACCCCCATGTCGTGCAGCATTAAGACAACATATCTGCCGTAGAGTTAACTATCAAGTTGCTATATGGAGACTGGCAGTACTTCCCGTTGTAGGTTGTCGGACTTTACATCTCCAACTGATGGAAATGGATAGACACTAAAATTTGGGCATTTAGAACACTATGGTTGATTGTCGAGTATTCCCGAAGGCGCTGCAGATGAAGTAGAGAGACTTGATACAAGTGATTCGGCTGACACGATTCAGATGATCAGGACTCTCCACCTGTTTCGTCATAGGACAAAGACAGCGATGACTCTGAGATGCATGATCCAACATGTCACCAAACAAAAATAACATTTCCAATTATGACCCTGCGAATTTTTACACCATCAGCTATGTTACTTTCCAATTAGGCCACTGCCAATTGACACCGCCAATTACGACACCGTCAGATAGGTACTTCCATTTATGACACTGCCAACGTGGACACCATCGGCTATGTCGACTGTCAATTATGACATCAACAATACACTGCCAATTCTTATGATACCATCAACTATGTCACTTTCAATTTGCACTTTGCCACCATCGCCAACCAGTCAACTAAAATCTCAACTTACGCCAGATCATGTGTACATACGGACTAAATAAATGTGCACTATCGATATTGTCAACTTACGTCATAGGTGCCTTTTCAAGAAACATTGGTAAATACAAGTGTCACCACCAACTATGTCAATACCAATCACAATGCCAACTCTGTCACCACCAATTTGTTCATACCAACTATTGTGGTTTTTGGCCATCTCTTCTAAATCCCAACTCAATAATCACATGTACCAAATGAATGGCTTTTGTTCAATGCTCACACTTAATTTTATCACTTGGTGATCCTATCTCCCATGGAGGGAATTAAGTTCAACCAAATAACCAATGGCTGCCACAAACAAAAAAAAACAGTAAAGTTACCTGTGATCTTTTTGGATTCCTTGACCTTGTAAACATGGGTATAGACACCAGAATTCATGCTTCTACCTCTATCAAAGGGCGAATGTATGTAATAAAATCCATTTTACTTGGTGGCCATTTTGAAATTCAAGATGGCTGCAAACAAACTAAATGGTCTAGCATTGTTATAAATGTCTCATGAATTCCTTGACCCTAACTTTTGGTCTCTACTCATAAAAATGGTGTTAAAATGGCTGGCATCTTGGATTTCGGGAATTTGCAGCCGGTTCGAAAAAGCACCTGTGTGATTAAGGTAACTGGTCTCCAACAACTCAAATCAGTGCAGAATCTCTTGGGCAATGAATGTAAGCGGGGTTCTCAGCAGGTCCTGGACTAAACTGGGGGTATTAAGGTAATAGAGTGGGCAAATAGTTTAAAAGCTCCACTCATGTCCAATAATTATCAAATTCTCTGTATACCATCAATGAACAAAAAACATGTCAGTGGTCAGGGTTGGTAAAATCTGGTATGTCACGCAAAATTCAGCAGTACATGTCAAAAAATGGTGATAAAAAAAAAGGTTTCAAACTGGTCCGATAAATTATATTGTGTGTACTTTATCTTTGTGCTAAAAAATACAAAAGTTGCGGTTAATTTTATTTTCTGATCTTTGTTGGTTCGTCGTCTCTTCCACGTTTCACGATATCGGCTTCGGACTGATGTTTATCGGTGGATGGTAATGTGTTTGGAGGTATGTCTGCAGCAAAATGGCGGATTGAACGTTCCTTGCCAGGGATCCTTAAATCGGGGAATAATTGTGGAGTACAAACTAAAACTATGTGATTTTAAATTTGTATTTGACGCCAGGAGGAAATGCAATCTAGAGCACCAATTGCTAGGCCATCTACTCTTAAATTTCTTAGAGTAAAAATCCAAGTATGATAATGGAATGCTAGTCGAGGACAAATCCAAGTATAGATTAAAAAAAGAAATTAAAAAAAATAAATTACAACCTATTAATCAAGTTCAAATTGTCTCCATTTGATCTAAGAAATTGAGAGAGTAGGGTCTCAGGACATGAGTGAATCCCCCATATGGAGTGATAATTCGATTGCTTTGAGAAGAACCAGTTACAGTTACTTTACGACTATAAATAAGTGATATGAAATCAGAATTAAGCTGCATCTCATTGGGTCGTCCGAGTGTGTCGTAACCTCATCCATCTCAGAGATCTTTCAAAAACCTTAGCTTTCCTTGAAGATGCTGATATCTACAGCTAGATCGAAAAACAAACTTGGTGTTAGGTGAGACCCAACCATGAATTTGTATAAGCATTGTACCCCAACTTTGTAAATCAATATTGACGAATCTGCAACATCTACGTTTTCGCCGTTTATGATGTGGACCACATGTCCAACCACACTCGTACGAACTCTTATCTGGTTAGAAAATTTACAATCACTCTAATGTACTTTTAACTGCTCGCCAAGACGACCTCAAGCGCCTTAAAACGTGTGCTCGATGCGCTGTCACAAAACCGGGATCTACTCACATCAGCGCATCGCCGACCTTTGATCAATTGCACTGCCTGTCAATTTCAGAACGCATATTTTCAAAAAACAATTTTTGTACCAGTTTAAAAGCATGGGATTTCTCCGAGTTACATTGACTCATGCCTTAAGATGAGATCTTGGCCGAACTCCATATTCACACGTTTCTCGACCCCATCAATTTTGAGGTCCCACTTTTTAGAGAAACGGCTGGTGAGAGAGCCTTCTCTCTGTCACTGTGGCAGCACCTAAGCTTTGCAAAAGCTTTCCTAACACTCATATCCAGGATGCTTCTACGTGTTATCACTCTTGTATTGATTGACATTGTTCTAAAATCTAATAAAAGCCTCCGGTCCTCTTTACATTTTGAGAACGACGAGGAAATGTAACCATACCCTCCAAAAGGATAAATAAAAGAAAGGAATCGATTTGGCTGTAAGAAAACTGGAACCTTAGGAACGTTGAATTCTCGGCTACAACATCAGACGCCCAAGTTAGCGCTTTATAGTTGGCGAACCAGACCTTAAAATAGCTATATTGGTATCACATGGAGCGATTACAAAGAGCAATGGATCCAAGGGTTCCTAACACTTATCACTTACAAAGGATCTATGGTGTGGGTATCTGTGTAATAACGTTGAGTGTAAATTAGTAAACCTGTAGATAGTCCAACAAACAGCTAGGAGACATCTTCAACTTAAGAAATTGCTTTGGTTTACTGGTTCCTTGATTTTATCAGATTAAATTTGACCTTTGGTGACCTTTTATTGGGGTTCTTTATTTATACAAGTTCATAACTATAAGTCGGAAACCGCAACAACTTGAGATCTTTCGACCATAGCAAACTATTCTCCGGTTAAGGCACCCCTTAATTATTAGTTAGACAGTTAGACATTTTATTCACACCTCATCTTCCATGATTTACATTATGACAATACCAAGAACCGTCTATCGATTTATAGTGTTAAACAATGGGAGAATTGTACAGTTTATATGCAGAGTATGACTATATGAATACAATAAGCATCCCAATTTAAAATGCTATAATAATTAATATCAATATTACGTTGATTTGTATAAGTTACAGATTTGGTCATTTAAACACACACGATTATAGAAAGATATATAACATGTGAAATAAAAGAATGAGTATGAGGAAGTGTGTGTGTGGGAGAGGACATTAAGATCAAAAAAATGAACTTAAGATTGGACCCACCCAGTAGAAAGTGGGACTATTGTGGGCCATCTAAGGCGGGACAAAAAACATAAAAACAAGACAGGACAAAAACAAAACAGGACAGGACGGGGGTTACAGGAAGTGATGGCAATAATTGGTATAAATATTCAGGGTTATTAAAAACATAACAGTTCGAGATGGCGAAGTTAATGAGTGCGGTATTCGGAAGAGTGCAGCAAGAATAAGCACAAGAACTGGGGCGTAAAGAATGTTAATAGGCATCATAATTTTCCCCTCCCACCAGGAGATACCGACCAACACTGCGTTGCTAGCCCTAGGAACATAAGCTGAGCGTCTGCAGGGATAATGGGTTGAGAATACTTTTTCGTAGACAGACATTTGTTATGAATAATAGGTTGAGACGTGATGGTTGACTTATAATGGCGTAAACCTAGCGTTTGTTGACTTGTTGAGATGCGTCTTTGAAGCTGAATTCTCTATAGGGATATCGTGGATAAAGTAAAAGTAATCAGAGTATGTTCTTTGCCATTTGTATGGAGATGACAGCTGATAGGTGTGGTGTGGCCAATAGGTTCGATTACGCGTTCACTAGGAATAAATTGATGTTGAAAGGATGGTAGGATGACAAAAGAGGTTACGTGTTATGTTAGCTCGTGAATAAGGTGAATGTAGTTCAGGTGATGTCTTTGGCATGACGTACGGAATATTTATATGACATGCATGTTTAATACACAAGACTTAAGTGTGCCTCAAAGCCCCAGTGTACACTACATCACTAAAAACACCACTGCTATGATGTCCACACACGGCTCATTTAAGAACATATTAAATGTAACCATCCGTTGAAATTCATGCACATGGATTTCTAAGAGATACAAGTAAAACTGACCATGCACAAAATGTGATGCCATTACAAACCACTATATAAAGTTAAAATTCGAAATCAGAACATCAAGCACCTTACGAAAAGAAATTGCTTAACTAGTTTGGCCTGATTGTTTGCATGCCAGCAATAAACCTGGCTATACAACAAAAGGATATCGAAAGCAAAAGCATAAATTATCCCCGGTGGTTGGCCTGTTAGAAAGCTGTTACGGGATATCTTCTTTAAGGGTTCATAGTACTTATTGTCTGTCATTGCCATTCAAACCAACCTGCTAAACAGCAAAAGGATAAACGAAAGCAAAGATCAATAGACAGTAATTCCAGTGGCCTGTTGAGAATTTAAAGATGTTCACGGGATATCTTATTAAGGTTCATAGTACTTATTGTCTGTTAATGCCAGCACAACCACTGCTAAACAGCAAAAAGATAACCGAAAGCAAAGATCAATAGGAACAGTATACTGTTGACCTTTTGAGAATAAGCTGTCACGGGATATCTTTTTAAGGGTTTAAATATTACTCTGAGAGCTGTCAAACTTGTGTTTCTATTACTTTAAAGAAGGCACCATCACTTTCATATCTCTACGGTGATGGTAATGTACCTTTCTCATTTTTTCAGAGATTGTTTATGATTCAATCCAATTTTGGAAATACTGCTTGAATGTTTACACATATTGTCGAAGCATACGAACGACAACTACAATACCACACACGAAGTAGTGTACATAGTAAAAAAACAGTTAAAGCATCATATTTTTTTGAAGCGCGCCCCCAATTTTTCAAAACTTTGAGATTTGTTTGTCTGCCTAGTTAACTATACCTGTGAATGTTTAAGCTCGAAAATGTTTAGGTGTCGCAAACGAAGATTTTGTAATTAGAATAATTAATATCGGAGATCTCCGATAATATTCAACAGCTGCTGGTAATGGCCTTCCAATGTGATATAGTCGGGAAATAGCGCATGTACTATTAGCTCATCCATTAGTTGTTTCATTGGTTCAGGCAAGTCAAGTTCGATGTCATTTTCTTAAGTGTTCATCAATCGACGGACTAAACTTAAGCATTTCCCACTCTGCCGTAAGTAAATTGGGATCTCCTATTCTAATTACAAACTCGCTATTTTTTGTTTTATGCATTTTTATCATTCTCGTTCTCACTGTAGTTTCCTAAACAATAACCAACATAGCTGTGCAAAAATATCACTTGAAATAATCAAAAGTGCTGGTTATTGCTTTAAGAGCTCAGTTACCATACCACCCATAGTGAAACAAACGCGAGAATGCTACCACTCGTAAGTACACTGTAAATTAAGGTATATTGAAAGCCGGACAAATAGTATTTAGCTCTCCTAACCTTGCTAAACTACTCGATTCTGCCACCAACAAATGTCCACTGGTCATTGGTGTAACTTCATACATGAAATTGAAGTACTTAGTATGAAACAGGTTTAGACATTCCTGGTCAGAATAGTGTTTAGATTGGTGTTGAAACCCTAAACACTCAATGTATGGGATATGTTAATGTACCTGGTGTTATCTGTAGTAAGTCTTGATTCTCCCGGATACAGGTACTCTACCGTGCAAACAACGAAAGCACTGTTTTCTGCATGTTTGACGAACGAAAGTTAATACAGAAATAATGCCAGCTCTAAGCTATAGGCTAGTTTATTATCCTGGTGCAATAGATATGTAAGAGATTATATTTAGTAATTCTACACAAGGCATGGATAGTAGCGTCATGATCATGTCTTCGATCCAAGCTGCAACCTTTTTCAAGCGGCTTCGCGGTCCTTAGGGTCGTATATCACTCAGTGTTGAATGTTGTAGCATAAACAGGAAAACGAAGCCATCGGGGAGCGATAAATTTGTTATGCAACAATCTAACATTATTAAATCAAAAGGCCCAGTGACATAGCCCTGCGGGCCACACATCAATAGATCAAGATAGATATTAGATGAGCTTGGCCCATTCGGTAGGGAACAACTTTGGAGAGTAGTTCTTTCGTATTCCAATGGTTGGTCACCCCCCCCCCCCCCCCACCCCCTAAAATACGTTGAATTCCCGTAGTACTAACAGGGCACCTTACGATTAAGTATTAACTAAGCTTCATTATGATTGTGGATTCCTAAACTGTTATATATATCATCGCGATTTCAACGCGAAAACACTCACTCATTCGCCAGCTTATTGAATTCAACAGACTTCTAAAAATACCCAAAACATCAGGCGATCTCCAACTCAAAAAACTAACTGTCTTCAAAGCCAAGTCTGTTTCATAGGATTCGCTTAAAGGATGGCACATTCGCGTCCCCAACGGACAAGCAGATTCGAGGCAGATGAGTCCATGTTGATTCAAAGCAATTAGTCAATTCGCCTAAGAGGATGATTTTCGAGCCATGGCCAGTCAAGAGGAATATGGCAAAGCACAGAATAACAATTTGCTCCCCTTTTGATGCGCATATATTTAATGGTTTGTTCAAGTTCAAGCACACTTAACATCTGAAATAAATACAATTGAGAGACACTTGATATTTAAAAGCGACAAGTTGGTTTTCTTATTCAAAATCAGCTGCCGAGTAAGGACCATGTGACTCTCTCATACATATACATACTTATTCAAGACATTTTAATTTGGTAAATGCACCTGTTTAATATTGCTATCTGCGGTTGTGTATGCTTCGCAGTAATTTATTATGTATCTCAATCAAATATTTTTAAGATTCCGAGATATTCGCGAAATTAAATTTGTGTTTTAATACACAGTGCCATATAGTAATCAGTAAGCTGATCATAGTGATCATGAATGGCAAGCCGTGGACAGCTAGCAAAATATTATAGTGTTGTATCTCGACATTAAAAGAAGCACACTTTCGAATGCAGTGTGACTTAAAATTGTTCCTTCTCTCAGTTAAATCAATTACAGATTATTTTTCATGCATTTTTCAAGTATCGCAAATTTAAGAAACTTTCCTTTTTGACTCACTCTGTAGTTATTTGCTATCATTGACAGCTAAGAGTTAAATTTCAACAAAATATTTATCTTTGAGCCATAAAGTATAAAGTAAAACATAACTTATGTGGTGCATTACTAAAATAAAACTAATGTTAAGGGAAATGTGTTAGACTATTGTGTATGTGGTGGGTGCGTGAAAGTGATCGTGATTGAATGCGTGTGCGCGCGCACATTCGAAATATCACTCAAGCAACACCTCCTTTCATTCTAATCTCATTCTTACTTTTCGTGTCAACCTCTCCATCTTTCCAGGTCCTCTGCCTCTTCTGTTGACTCTCCTCAGTTTCTTTTCCTTTATTCATTCTTTGAGCAGGCCTTTTTTCAGCTGGAACTTGTACGCCTTTCCTATGTTTTTTCTGACCGCAGTCCACTTTGACCAATTTTGTTTCTGCAGCCATTCTTATCTACGCTCTCGTTTCTTCTATTTCTATCTCGCCGAATTCGATCAGCCTCCTCAAGTTTCTTGCTTGTCTGTGTGTTAAGCATTTACGTTCGAGTTATATAAGCGTTTTTTAAAGTAACAATTTCTTGATTTAACGTGTGTATATCTTGCCATGTCTCGTTAAGCTTTCTGCTAGTTTGTACGTGTAGAAAAACAACATGAAATAAATAAGCCATAGCTAATTGTTTCATGATAGTTTCCTGATGTTGTGAGAATAGCATATCAAAAGTCAACAAAGTTTTCCTTTGTGGTAATTAAAAATAAGGGGGTAAAGTTTGCACAGGGGTCAAATTGTAAAATGTTCCAATTGCGTTCGGAACGCAATTGGGGCGGATTTAGAGGGGGCGCACCCGGCGCGCGCCCCCTCTATTTTTATAGGGTGCCGGGCGCCGTGTAGATCTAGCTTTGTGCCCCCCCCCCTGCTCTTCATAATTTCGAACCGACTGGAAAAATATGTCTACTGGTGAGCTCAGCGAGCCTGAAAAATTGGCGCCCCCACTATTGAGAAATCCTGGATCCGCCCCTGGTTCTAATGTATACCAACGTTCGTGTCATGTCGAATAGTATAGTTTGCCCTATCTGCGAGTTAAGGGGTATTAGCTATATGGAAATAACGATTCAAGGTCAAATTGGAGATAATGGTTCAGAATGCTTCGATTCTTTTCAAAAATGTATCAAATTATCCGTCTTGTTGTGTTCAAACGGAAAAGGTATATTTAAATAGTTCGAGTAATTTCCTTGCATAGGTATAGGGTTCATTATGACAGGTTGCTATAGGGTCTTTGGGAGGTCACAAGCCACTGCCCAATAAGATCAATATTTCTAAGATGTATGGAGTAAATGAGCTTTTCGGCCCACAATATGACTGAACAACATGTACCGATAATGTGGAATTGGTTTGATTAAAATGGGACCGTTTTGAAAAGTTTTTCCCACGATGACCTTGAAAAATACAGTATGTTTGGCCTGTATGCCTAAAACTAAAGGTCAAAAGTTAAGCAAAACTATACATTTTCTTAACCTGTGTCACTAGAAGAATACAATAGTCCATAATTTAGCTATTAATAATTTAACATTTTTTACCCCTGTATAAACGTTATATTACCCCATTATTCCTCAGTTATCACAAGAGGGACTCTTAGAGACTATTGATATTGCTCCTCACAACAATTAACATTAGGGAACTATCCTGAAAAAAACAGCTTCCACCTTCTGCCTACACAGGCGAAAAGTTCCTAGACTACTAGCTTTGGGTCTGTTTTGTCATTGTTATAGTCATAGTCCACAGCAGCGATGAAGCCAGCCCCGATAATCCTTTGCGCCCAAACAATTTTATCGACTAGCAATGAGTGTTGACTCACCATTCTTTGTTTGTCGCCGTGAGGGTAACTTCGGTCAAATGTACACAACACCTAGCCTACGCTACAGAGTACACGGTCACGAACATGACGAACGGTACACGAACTCAGTATAAGATAATCACACCTGAATTTTAAATTGTCAAGACCTTATTTATTCCAGTCCAAAAGAAAACAAACATTAAAGTCGATAAGCCTTGACATGCCCCGTGACATGCTTGACATCCTTGCCTAGACTCAGTTTAAAACCACTATCAGCGATTTTTCACAATGTAAAAAAGTTCATTTTTATTGGATATTGTTGTAGTAATACCCCTATAAGTGGCTAAGCGTAACACGCCGTATTTGTCAAGAAATCATGATTTTTATGCTTAGTTTACTAATAAAGTCTGGATCCGACTTTTTTTAGGTCTAGAAATAGTCGTAAATTGCACATTCAAGAACGCTTTAAAAAGTTTAAATGTCTGTTTTTCACAAAGAAAAGTAATATAAGTTGTTGATATAACCTAACATTAGCAATTTAGAGACAAAATGGGCATTTTGAATTTGGAAAGAAATGATTGATAGTAGTAGAGGGCCGGGCTCACAGTCAATTCAATTCAATTCAATTCAATTTTATTCAGCATAAAATATCGAACGTGTCAGAAATGTATAATACAGTATAATATATAATAATACATAAAGTAGCAATTGTAGACTGTACTAAGATAAACTGGTGAGGTATATGATATGATATGCTAGGACCAGTAATGGACAACCCGATAGGGTTTATGGTTATTGCTGGCCCTGTAATACATACAAGTAAGATATACTCAATATTACAATAATGATACGAGTAAGAGGTGATATCGAAAATTTACATAGTTAAATAAACATAACAAAAAACAGAGACAAACAAACAAACCAAACAATATCTAGCTAAACAAAACACTTAACGGAAAAAAGGGATACGCGAATTTGGAAGAAGGAGAGAACTATTCAACATGTCTTGCTGTGAGGTATGTAATAATATTACATAATGAGGAGGAAGCAGAGATAGAAGAGGTAAAGTGAGAGAAAAGGTAAGGAAGAGAGATAGAAATAGGATGAAGGAAAAGGTGAGAGAAATAAAGGAGTTTTTAACTCGAGTTTATAAACGAATTGTATGGTGATGAAATGTTTTTTGTTGAGCTTTAAAAGTATTTTGTTGTTAATGTTGTGATGGCATTGGAAGATTCTTCCAAAGTTTTGCGCCGTGATACTGAATTATAACGTGCTTTCAGAGAAAGATTTTGGGAGGGGAAGATGAAGTTGTCAGCTTGTCTGGTTGTTATAGACTGTGGAATTTGGATGTTTGTGTAAAGTAATTGCTGAAGTCTGGAGGTAAATGATTGTTGTGGTGTCAAAACATGAAGAGCGTGTTTTGTTTGAAGTGGTTGAGGTGATCTGTTTAAGTGTTTTTCAGTGAGTGTGAAATAAGCAAAGTGTGAGGGCTGGGGGGTGAGTTTGTGATAGTGCGAATGGCCATTTCTGTGTGATATTAGTTGGTTGGTCGTGAATGATAGTTGGCGGCCCATAGATGTTACAGTAGCTAAGGTAAGGGAGAACTAGTGTGTTGTAAATTGAATTTAAGGTTTGTAGTCTGGAGGTGGAATGTTTAAACTCTGTAGATTGTTACAATTGCGTGGAAGACGCTTGGTGGTGACAGAGTGGATGTGTTCATTCCGTGTTAGTTTGTGTCGCTGGTGATGCAAGAAATTTGGTTGCGTTGTATGGGAGATTGTCTGGTTATCTATTGTTAAATGTTGGTTGTGATTAGTGTTGTGGTGTAGTAGAAAAGCTGAGTTAGTTTTTTTAAAATTGAGAGAAGTGTGTTAGCCAGAAACCAGTCAGTGATTTTTGCGGGTTCATGATTTTCATGGCTTTTAAAAAGTGCAATTTAATGTAGGGTTTTTTTGAAAAGAACAATGTTGTGTCATATGCAAATAAGATTAGTTTTAGTGGTTAGAGACGTTAGTGATGTCATTTCATGTAAATGATGAAAAGTAGGGTCCAAGGATTGAGCCTTGGGACGCCAACTGTGTGATAGGTTTGCGGATGATGCGGTGGAGTTTACGTAGACTGATTGTGAGCGGTTTGTTAGGTAACTCCTGAACAACTCCAAGGCTACTCCACGGACACAGTAATGATAAAGCTGGAAGGAATGTTGTGGTCAATGGGTGTAGAAATCTTGGAGAGATTCCAGGAATTACCCCCATGGTGTGGAGTTATATTTTAGTTTAGTGCAAGGTTAGGTGGTTGTTAGTTCAAGGAGTGCCCTGTAAGTTGAGCGTTTGGGCCTAAAACACCGTATTGTTCATCGACAAGAAATGTTGTGCTGGTTGAAGAATGTTAGACAGCGTGTGTACATGACTTTCAAGAGTTTGAAAAAGATGGTAGTAGAACAGAAATGGGCCTGTAATTTGCAATGTTATATGCATCTTTGTTTTTGTAACTAGGAATGACTTTGGCTGATTGAGGTGATCTGGGAAGGTTCGGGTGAGAAGACTGATGGTAATATATGCCTCAGAGGCGAAATGTGTTATCATATGATTTGGCTGGCCAATCCCAGGATCGATCTTGTTCGGGTACCCGACTTTTACCGGGTTTTAACAGGTGGCGAGGTTTGTGCATTTCATCAACAGAACTGGACTTCAGGGGAAACATGAGGTTGAATGGTTTTTTGGAGTGTTGTTAAATGGTTACTTGAGGGTGGAATTTGGTTAGTAAGTTTTTGCCAGGGTAGTGAAGTGATCGTTAAATGCGTTAGCTATGGCAAGCGGGTCAGTTATCTACATATTATTATGAGTGAAAACGTCAGGGATTGTTTAGTGGATTTACTGTCCTACCTGAATGTTGTTGAGGAAGGTCCAGGTTTGGGTGTTTGGATCATTTTGGTTTCTGAATTTGTTCGTGTTGTGTTTTTTCTTGGCAATACGACTAATGTGAGTTCATTGTTTTGTAGGTTTGTAATTGTTGTTTGGTTGCTGGGTGTTTTTTCTTCAGGTATGTTTTATAGAGGTGTGGCCTGTGTTTGATTGACTTGGAAATGGCAGTTGTATCCAGGGTGTGCATGGTTCGATTTGTTAGGTTTCTTTTGTATAGGGGAAAATCGTTTGTAATGTTCGTATAAGTGAGTATATGTTCCATGATTCAGTGTGAGTCTACGGTAAAATGTGCGAATGTTGTGATGTGATCTCTGTAGTCACGGTTAGTGATTGTTGTTTTTGTGGCATGCTATGCTTGAGAGATGTGGTAATGAGGCATATGGGAAGTGATCTGTATGTCAGTGGGACAAATATCCCTGTTGTGGAGTCTGTTGTCAGTGGAGTTGGTGTGATATGATAATGTAGAATGAGCGTGGCTGGGTTATGCGTAATTTTGTAGGTCGTTTAATTTTAGGGATATAGAGTTTGCAGTGATGTGTTAATAAAGTCATGAAGGTGGGAGAGTGGAATAATTGAGAAGATTGACATTAAAGTCACCGACAATATAAACATCACGGTTGGTTTTATTTCGTTCAGTGAGAAGCTGCTCGAAGCTATTGTTTTAAAATGTTGGATTGTGGGTTCATGCCAGTCTGGAAATAACTCCGACAGTTATGTGTTTCGGTCTATGTTGTGTTAATGGTGAGTTCGATGATGAAAAGTGAGTCAAAAGTCAAATTTCTGGTTGGTGTTGTGTCGATGATTTTGTCTGAGAGGTGATTTTTTATGTAAAGACACCGCCCCTTCCTCTGCCAGTGAGTGTCTGGGAATGTACATGTAGCATTAAGTGAGGCGGGTGGTGACTTGGTGTCAGTAGCCATGTTTCTGAAAGTAAGACAGAGCAAGAGTGGTTGAGGTGATTAAGTTAGTTTGTGATATTTCTTCAGATGATGTTGTGAATACGACGGCCGTTGAATGAAATGGATATGAAAGAGTAGTGCTTGCTGGTTTTATTAGTGTGGTAAGCTGTCGTCGTGTGATAGCGGGGGTCAGAACCAGAGTGCGCAGAGTGTTTGTGGGTGTGGTGAAGGATGGGAACCATGGTGAACAATAGGGGCACTCGATTCAGTAGAACTCTTCACGCAAAAAAACATTAGTTTCACGCTTTATATTCCGTGGTCGTCTATGGTGCCCCGGATATGATACCTGGGACTATGAGTACTTACCACTTTTTAAGTAATTTAAAAAGGAATACGGAAAAGGTTCAATTTAAAATCAAGATTGCAAAGACCGGAGGCTCAAAAGTTACAATTTGACTGCAGTCACTTTAGCAGTTCTCATGAGTGATATCTTTGTTCATAATCAACCTAATGATAAATTTTAGATACTAAAGTACCAAGCATCGGCAAAGCTTGTGCATTACTTACTAGCACTGTAACTGCTAACAGATTTTAATTTAAAATCCATCCCAGGTTTACCATCAGAAATGCACCGAGCGTATTAGGGTGTTTATTTAAAATAGAGTAATCACAGGATAAAATACACTTGCAACCTTAGCAATATTAAGTTTGTGCTATTATTACAGCATGATCAGAATAAGGTAATGTAAATACATTTGTGAAAAATGATATCTCTATATTATTATTATTATGACAACACGAAACTCTTTGGAAAGCCTGTAATAAAATTCATATTGAATCCCCGACGCACATGGGAATTTGAATTTGGTTTACGTTGCCCTTTCGCATCTCGCTAGAAATGTTTGTTTAATTAATGAGATACGTGGAACACTGCTAGATTTACTGTAATGCCATCTCACACGAAATTTAATCCATGTCGTTTCTTTGCCCTGTACTAACATAAGACGATAAGGTGTAGCGAATGAAATGAAATATTCATTTTAATTGTAAACCAGGCTTCATTTTAAGAGTGAGCTGTTCCCGGCCCACCTATTGACAGCAACTGGAATGCTTACTGCACAGCTATTGTATAAATGTTTGTTTTTACATCCTTTGCACTTCTTGTAAGTCATAAATACACAGCAGCACACAAACACATCTCTAAGTACACCGATGGGGGTGAGATATACGTATGCGAGTGAATGTCACTGTCCCATCCAATAAGGTAAAGGTAACGCACCTTACTCAAGGGCGCAACATGTTGGCCACAGCGGGGCTCGAACTTACAATATTTGGCGTGTGGGTTGGGCACTTTCTCCACTGGACCACATCAAATAAGAAGGTGCTTTAAAACTCAAACGCCAGTTGACCGACGGTTTCTGGTGGTTTTAACTAGGTATAATTGTTAATAACAATAAAAAAAACAGGTTCCAAACGAAACGAACTGGGCATTACCGAAAAGCAACGGTGGTTCAGTTTTAAAGCTGACCGCCCCTAAATGGAATGCAGACTAGTTTTTATCGTACTTTGCTAATGAAATCACTATCAGTGATTTGCTAAATCAGAAAATCGAAAAAAAAAAAAATCACCAAAAATCAAGTTTTTGCATGTGTGTAACACGTATAGGTATCCTAACATAGCCTACAAGGGGTAAGATTGAAAGCAACCTAATAAGGACAGAATTGGATATTTTATACTCATTACTGTCCGTACGGACATTTAGTGCAACACGTATATTTGAACACTGCTGTTTTTTTCTCTTTTTCCGTCAATTTTTCAGTTGCAAAAAAAAATAGCCTTTTTCAGAGACCATTCCTTCACTTTTTTTCAAATAGTTGGACTCTTGAGTGAATGTCCGATAGTGTATTAAGATCGTTACGTTGATACGGACTGAGTATTTGTATGAAATCTTAAAACAAATAAAATTTCAGTTTTAATAAGCCATAGTGAGATCGACGATCCAATCGAGACATCGGTGAAAGGCAGCGAGTTAACCGCTCCGTCAACTCCTTCTCCTCGCTTTTTATGATATAGGTGTCTGATTTGAATTGTTTACCTAAGGAATGAGTTAATCAAATTTATCTTTGTATTTTTTGTGGTTGTTTTATGATTGCACATACTAACTTTAACATTTTTCCTTTTTTTTTTTGCTAAAACGTTGAAGCTTTTAATCGATGAGGTATGTAGTGCATATGGCATTGGTGGTAATATAAGATGGCTGTCGGTGGATATAAATATTTTGTGTTGCCTTGTTGTGTCTGGCTGTGCGTAAATATCTGGATCTGTACTCCTGGTGTCGAAATCGAGGTTAATTGATCAGGTGCAACTCGACGTCTTTTACATTTGTATTCGATTTCATGAAGAAATCTAGGTAACCTACTGCTAAGACCATCTGGCGGCTCCTAGAACAATTGGTTGGATCATCACCATATTTAGTCATGATAACTCTTTGAGAAGAACCAACAACTTTCTTATCCTCGTGCTATGTACGCCTAAGATGACAAATGCATTTTGCTCATTATGTAGATCTTTGACCTTAGTTCATCGATTTTTTTTTCCACAGAAGCCATTGGTCTGAAATCTAAAATTCTTAAACCTTAAGTAAAGGCGATTGATCCCCTACCAACTTTTTAAAAATTAAAACTCAAAAGAGTAACCAAACCGGCACACTCTTGCATTTTCAGCTCTGTTTGTCGCCATGCAGACGCCACTTAGGGCCTATGTTAATTACGACAAGGAAATGATCATCTAGATCAAAATCATCAGTGGCCCTTTCAAATTTGAGGGAAATAAGATATAAATGTAACCGCAGAATGATGTATAACTGGAAATAATCGACTTAGTTAAAAAAAAAACGCTAAGAGAACTTTACTTGCCATGGATAAATATTAGAAATGTATAGTGTTCTTCCCACAATGCAATTCTTCAATACAATTTTTGCACTGGTTGTCACATGAATATATAGTGACAAAAGATACCTAAATGAACAGAACTCATCCCAATCTTGCAAGTAAGTACTTTTTGTCACTATAAATTCATGTAAAAACCAGTGCAAAAATTGTTTTGCAAGAAATGCATTGTCGGAAGAACACTACACCTCCTTTTGGGTCCTTTCACAGAAGGTAAATGATGTTGAATGGATGTTGCAGGTGATTCTTTTGTATTCTTTTCATGCTTGAGTTGTTCTGGAAAGACAGGCCTGGCCAAGTAAACCTATTGACCTCCTATGTAAGCACCCTAGTTACATTAGCTGAGCGTCTGAAGAAAATAAAAGGTTGTATATATGAGAATGTTTTTCGTAGACAGACGTGTTATTGAATGATCGACTGGTACTTGATCGATGACTATGGCGTAAAATTTTTGTTTTTGTGTTATTTTGGATAAGTTTTGTAAAGCTGAATTTTGTCATAGGTAACTTGCGAATAAATGAATTCGAGTATATCCTTGGCGGTTTGTCTTGGATATGACAGCGAAAGGTAGAAGGTGCGAGTTTGTCAATGGATGCAAATGCCAATGAACGATCGCGAGGAAAATTGATTGTCAAAAATTCGGTAGGAGACGATAACAAGCAGCGTGCTTTGGCTCGTGAATAAGTTCAGTGTAGGTTCATTGAATGTCGTTGGCCTGAGGTATGAAAAAAATTATTTGACATGTACTGTTTAATGACATGAGACTGCGCCCGCAAACAAAGTCTCGGTGTACACGATCAGTAAACACCAATGCTATAAATAAGGCATACTTCGTGATGTGAAAAGACGGCTCGGTGAGAGCTAATTCGATTTAGATTTTAACTTCCGTTGATTCCTCAAAATGGGTTCCTAATAAGGTACATTGCAAAGAACTGACCATGGCATAAAATTGAGTGCCTTTACAAAGCACTAAATAAAATGGGGAATTTAGGGGATATCTGGAACACCAATATGAATCAAACAAGTAGGCAGCTTACATTAACAAGACATTGTTTGTTTGCATTGCCAACAGACAAACAAGTGGTCAGGCACAAGCAAAAGCAAAGTCAAAAGAGCTTTGCGTTGATGAAATACCTAAGACAGAAAGGTTGTCAATTTAGTTGACGTCACACACCTTACCGAAGAACATTCGTTGAAATCCACACGATACAAACAAGAGGAAGGCAGTGAACATGAATAATACGGGTTGGTGTGATAACGCGGGTAATTCATCATTAAGAATGCTAATGCATTATGCAGTAGTTCCGCGCCTATGGTAATAAGGGATTGGGTGATAGCTGTCCAATACCCGCTGCGTCCTATAACACTTCGGAGTATAACATCATTCGCACAGGTAAGTATCGGTGGTAGCTGCCACCGTGATATCCGCGTTCTCACACCCTACGTCATGTAAATATCTATTGTTATAGCGACACCCAAGGAATGGACTTTAATGTAATGGTTTATTACTCTCTTAACTTCTTAACTTCTTTTCTATTGCCAGTACCTTGTGGGTTTCAAGGACAATCTTTTTTGGGTTCGGGGTGTGGCGCGTAACTAATGACACCTTTTGTCAGCGCCTTTTTCGAATCAGTTTTATATTTTAATGAAATATATCATAACATTTCTAATATAAAATTGCCCACGAGATAGTTGAAGCCGGGTGCGGGTGTACTGGTAAACCCATGTAGCTAACTCCCGCGGTTGATACAGCAGTCGTGTACAATGAGTGGCAATAAAATTTGACTCTTGACCAAATCAAATAATTGTTCAAATTCTTCAAATAAAGACATATAAATTTTTGATCAGATGCAGAGTACTTGTGTATAGGCTCTCAGTTTCATACATAAATTCTTGGTAAGTATTGTAATGTTTCTACATATTCAGTTTAATTAATATTTTAAAAGAACAACAAGTAAAATTAAACTTTTTACATAAAATGTAACACAGGAAACACAGGAATATGTATTTTTTCACAAGCTGTAGTAAAC
>JAMKCH010009511.1:0-31188 GCA_023653785.1 Ophioderma brevispina | reverse complement strand
TGTTGCGTTAGGTTGGCATGTCCTACACCCTGAATTTAGGCACATTTCTCAAACTGGCAACATGGATGAAGGGAGCGCCATTATTTATGCCAGCGAGGCGAAATAAAGGAATTCGTTTTCATCCAAAAATTTTAATGTTCCCCTTTGCTTCCATTTTGCATTCCCCTGATGTATTAAATTTCTCCATTTAAAAGTCATGTTCCCCCTTTATTCTCGATGAAATCAAGGTGGAAATCAGAAGGCAGTTTAACTCAGCACTCTGAAAGAATGAGCTACTGCTTTGGAAATGTGATGTTTAAATTTTCTACTAAGCAAATCTATTATTCTCCAAACAGGTAAATACATAAAGCTATATATGGTCTGTAAGCAAAACATTATATAAACTTTAGTAAGCAATAACAATTTTTTATGAACAGAAATCTTTAATATGCTTTAATGCGGGAGTGGAGTTAAGTCTTTCTGATTGTCAACTCGAAATGTCATGTCCCCCCTTGAATATCAATTCTATTCCTCCCCTCTAATCTTCCTGCGTGTAAAAATGACTCCACCCTAAGTGGGTTTTGGACAAAAAAGCACCAGTTATTGTGTTATTGTCACCCATTAACAAGAATGAAACATTTCAAAGTCAGAATAGAATGAGTTATGTAGAAAAATGCCTTCAATTATAGTGGTTTCAGGGTTTGTACACCCAAGGTCTTCCAAAATCAAGGACTTTTCAAGACTTTCAAGGATCTAAAATGAGCCAATTTCAAGGACCTAATGTTTGTACGAATTACGTTGTTTGAAGCATAGGCTATTACATTTCCAGACATGCCAACTGTACGGATTTTTCTGTATTCCGTCGAACAATGGGCCAAATACGGGACGGACGTTTCGCACACACAAAAAAATAAGGAAAATGGTTTTGTGCGGCATTAAATAAAAATAAAGTGGTTATTAAAAAATTAAGAAATAAATACAGAAAAATAAAGTTAAGGAAAGAGGGCAATATCTTTTTAAAATAAAAGAACAGACATGTAGATTTGAAAGAGATTCAGTTTATAAAGTCTCGTTAAATGGTTCCGACAGCGTTTTGCCCCGACTTTCGAATATCAGATAGGCCTTTTTAATAATGCCTTATTCTCAAGGACATTATTTTTGGCCCAAATTACTCTATGGCCTTGTATAGAAAGTCCGTCCGTGATGTGAATGAAGGCTTAATTTGGTTTGCAAAAGTTGTTAAAAAAGTCAAGAAGGTTTTTTTACAAGAAATGTATGACATTGGAAAGAAAAAAAAAAGGAAAAACAAGTCCTCAACTGTAAAGGCTTTAACTTGAAAACTGAGTACTTATGTACATATGAACTGCTATCATGAGATAAGCTCTTTAAAATACAGCTTTTCCATAAAAAAGGGACAGAGCTCCGCCGTCGACAGCCCCATATTTAAGAAACTAAGTCCATATGAGTATTTTTTTAATATAAAGTGCATGAAAATATGAGTTAAAACTTTCAAGGTTTCTTAACTTCTTCTTAAACACAAAACGCTTTATAACAATACTTGTTTGTAGGTCTATGGCAGGGCGTTCTCATGATATTAGCTGAGGGGCCCAGAGAATGCGGATCATGTGCCGTTTGAAACGTCCCTACTTGAAGCCAATTACACCTAAAACTTCCTATGTTTTTGTTATATTTAGAGCAAGTGGAGGGCCAAAATCAATGGTTGGCGGGCCGGATTTGGCCCGGGAACGCCTATGAGAACCCTGTCTATTACTTTGCACCACGGCAGTTAAATAGTACTAGACTAAAATAAACTTCAAAAAGCCATTAGCGACAGCAGTTTTTTAAATGGTTAAATAAATTTTAAATCAAGATATTAATGTGAGTAAACCATCCGAAAGTCGGGAGAAAAAAACGATGTCGGAAACCCCATTGTAACGACTTTATAATGAGCATATTTCAAATCTGTGTTCTTTTATTTGCATTGAAAAGAAATGCCCCTATTTCCTTAACTTTATTTTATGTATTACTTTTTCTTAATTTTCACCACTTTATTTTAGTGACAGGAGCATTTTTGATTTTTTTTCCAGGAGAAAACATCAGTTCATATTGCATTAATATTCCGCATCATTCCGGCTCGCTACGAAAAATTCGTTACAGTAGCATGTGTGCACTAGCACTTTCAAGAGAACCTACACTTCGCAATACATGGGGGTAAGACAAAAAAAAACAACCTAAACTGGGTGTAATTTTGCATGAGGACACGGTCAGTAATCGGTCAGCCCATTTAGCAGCATAAGGGTTAAATAAAAATATTCTTAAATTCCTGTTGCCGTTAATGTCGCCAAATGGATGTGATAAAATTCTTACTTTTGGGTTTTTGTCATGATATTCATTTTAATAAAAATCATTATCAACAGTGATTACAATTTTCAAGGACTTCAAGGACCATTGTAATTCCAGGGTTTTCACGGTGTCTGGGGAAAAAGGATTTTGAAATTTCCAGGACTTTCAAGGACCTTCAAGGACCGCACGAGCCCTGTTGTGCAGGGTGTTGAGGTGCATGGTATGTACGTGCATGGGATATTACCTGTCCTGGTACTCTGAGCAAACAATTCTCTTATAATATCAGCTTCCAACAAAGGACGATTACCTCATCGAATTGGCTCATAATAGTGAGAGAGTCTTGTCTGGCCTTGCTTGGTGATTATCAACACAAACTTGATCATGGTGGGCTGTAACCCACTCTACAGCAACCTTCTGTTTCTTGTAAGTTGACGACCATTACCTGGCAAACAAAACAAAGATGGGTACCCTTGTGATTTGAAATTACCTCATTTGGTAAGACACTATCAGTGATTTGAAAAAAATTTGAAATTTGATGGAATAGCTTCAAAGTGAGGAAAGTCCTGTAGAATTCTCTTAAGTTACCTTTTCCAGATGTAGAATTTTGAAAAGAAAGGAAGAAAGAAAACGGCAGCAGTGTTCCAAGATACGATTTCTCCATTCAAAGTACGTGTTGTATAGTGTCCGTTTCGACAGTTACGACTAAAATCTCTGATTCGGTCCTTATTAGGTTTTGGTCTATCATTTGCAGGGTATTATGTTAGGATACACTGTTCTTTGTTACGTACCTGCTAACATCTGATTTTATTGATTTTTCATTTGCTGATTAGCAAATCACTGATGTGTCTTTAAGTGACAACATTACATGGCAAACAAAAAACCAAAGATGGACCCTTGTTTTGTTGAATTTTTTTGGAAATTACCTCGTGTTAAGTTGCAAACCCATTACCTGGCAAACAAAACAAAAAAAAAAACAAAGGATGGGTACCCTTGTGATTTGAAATTAGCAGTTTTATCTTTTGTTAAGTTGACACATTACCTGCAAAACTAAAATAAAGATGCGGACCCTCTGTGATTTGAACATTACCTCTTTGGTAAGTTGACGATCCATTACCTGGCCAACAAAACCCGAGGGTACCCTTGTGATTTAAATTACCTCATTGTTAAGTTGAAAACCATTACTGGCAAACAAAACAAAGATGGTACACTTGTGATTTGAAATTAGCAGTTATCTCTTTGGTTTAGTTGACAACCATTACCTGGCAAACAAAACAAAGATGGGTACCCTTGTGATTTGAATTACCTCTTTTGTTAAGGTTACAACATACCTGGCAAACAAAATTAAGAAAAACGCATCCTTTTGTGCGGCCCGTAGCCAGGATATATTTTCTGGGGGTGTGATTTTTTCAAAAAGTGGACCCTTTTTCCCAAAATGTGGACCTTTCCCCAATAGAGTGGGTGTAAATTTGGCAAAAGTGGACCTTTTTGCCACAAATTTTGCGACCGAAAAAAGCCTATAAACCCCTAACTAATTATATAATTATAATAATTATATTTTTTCTTTCTAAGCTCGCTGCTCACACACATCATATTTTTTGGACCTTTTTGGAATTGGGAGGATTGGGGGGGGTACATCGCCCCCCCTGGCTACGAATTTGTTTTTTGGGCATATTTTTGCAAATTAGTTTGTTAAATATGCAAAGTCACCAGCAATATTCAATGAGATTACAATGCCAAGATCTGTTGATTTTTTTTTGGGGGGGGGGGTGATTATATTGCCAGTCCTCAACTTCAAAAAGAGGGAGTATATCCACATCCCCCAGGGATCTTGCCATAGAAGATTGTCTTGTGAAAATCAGTGACCAGTGGATATAAGCTTTTAAAAGCATTGTTTCCCTCACTACGAAAAGGGATTTGATACCTTTGGTAGTTAATATGGACCCTATACATCAATGCTAGGTAGGTAGTACTCTCAAATTGTGGTATCACTTTTTCAATAGGGGCCAATTTAAGTTTTCAGAGGGGTCAAACTTTTGAAATGCTCCAATCATGTTGAAATGTATGCCACATTGTCCATCTAATCATAAGGATTCCAAAAATATATAGTTTGTAGCACCTACGACCATTGGTTTGGGAGTTTTATAGAGTAAAAATGGATAAAATGGTAAAAAAAGTCAATTTCTATTTGTACAGGGGTCAAAATCAGAAGTTGTTCATCTAGCTTAATGCATCAAAATAAGAAATAGTTTGTACCATCTGCAGTGTATAGTTATCATGTTATGCGACAAAATAGGTCATAGGGCAACATAATCCTATTGGCGTTGACCTTCTTTGACCCTATCTCCGTAATTAAACATTTAAAGACACTATCAGTGATTCATCCGACAGAGTCAAAATATTTGAAATGTGCAGGAATAGCTTAAAAGTGAACGATAAGTCTGTAGAATTCCCATAAATTACTTTTTCCAACTGAAGGATTGACAGAAAAGGAAGTAAACAGCAATGTTCAGAGGTATGACTCTCCATTCAGTTGCGTGTTGTAGTATGTGTCCGAACGGAGAGTAACTACTAATATATCCGATTTTGTCCTTATTAGGCTGCTTCTGGCCTTATAAATTGCAGGATATGTTAGGGTACCTGTACATGTTACAGACATGCAAAAATCTGATTTTTGATGATTTTTTTAGTTAGTTAGTTAGTTAAACCAAAGTTTTAAATCCGGTTTTGTCCCCGTCAACGGGGGTGGCCGGATTCACCTCACACTCAGCAATACTGCTGTGTGTGAGGATTTATTGGAGCAAAAGATAATTGACCGGATGCCCTTCCTGACGCCAATCCACAGTTTTCGGCGGTGGGCCTAGCCTTTGGGCAACAATGCCCACCATACAAGGCAGCATGTGCTGGATGGCCGCCAAGCTCTCCAGAGCTGACGCCCTTGTAGGTAGATCTTCTTTTTCATTCTACTAGGGTAACCAGCTACCCTCCTCATCAGATTTCCTTAGAAAATCGATGGGGGTGACGGTTTAGCCGCCGACAACTCGGCCCTGGGACAGGTAGTACTGGTTACCAGGATACCAGTCAGGGTTGGCTGGTATTTCCCGCCCCGGGAAATACCGGCCGGTAAATACCACCAGGCATGTTTTGGCCAAAACGGGAAATACTGGGAAATGCCGGGAAATACTCAAAAAGTGACATTTTCAAAACTTATTTTTCTTTCAAATATCATGAAAATTAACACTAGACACATATTATAAGCACTTTCATGCAATAAATGACCCAGGAGAGGGGGGTTGTTGGTGTTTTTATTTTATCACTAACTTAGCTATTGGACTCAAGTCTTTTGATCTGTAGATTCTTGCACATTTCAATTTAATCCATGATTTATCTCAACAATTATTTAATACATCAAAATTAATACATAATATAAGTGGCTAAATAGCCACAGATAGAAAATATTCACTAAATTGGCCCGGGTAAAGAAGCGAACTTTGCCAGCAGACAGTGCAGACAGTACATGTTAAGATGCCCAAGATAGTACTGGCTGGATGCAGAACATCCTTCACTGCATGGCAGCTTTTATTCTAAATTCTATTAATTTCTTAATTTTATCCCTGCAGTGTAGCTGGTCCTTTTTCATAAGAACCAAACTCCTATTATTGTCCAGGCCTTCATTTATAAAAATAAGAGTAGGCCTAGATCTAATAACTTTCCTGATTCATTTAGATGCACAACAACTTGGTTCAATTACTTGCATGTCAATGTCATATTAAAAAAAAGGCCTTTAAAGTAATAAGGAACTAAATTTATTGAGCTCTTGAAAGACTGTTTAGGAAAGCTGAGCTGTAGGAGCTCTGGAGCAATTGAGCTCCTCAGAAATGAAGGTCTATAATTGTCAAAATAATGCAATAAGACTCGCATCCAGGGTAGCCTCATCTGATTATCTAATTAATACTATACTTTTTGTGGGTTTATTATAATTAGTGTAGTGGAGATGAATTCGAATTAAACCCTTGAAACAGGGGGGGGTAGGACATGCCAACCTAACAGCAACAGCAAATTCAAAACGGCATCAACTTCTGAACGGCTGGTCTGTTTCAAAGACTTAACGGTAGGAGGGCGCTCTTACGCATATCGAACAGTTACACACAGACTTGACTGAAGACTAGGCCTGGTCACGAATATTTAAATCTTAATGACCGTTATTGGAAATTACACTATTTTGCAGCGGGGTTAATCCACTAACCCCGACGGATTTTGAAGTCAATAATTTTTTCTTAATTTATCATGATATTACTAAGATCTTTTGAACAAAGGTTAAGAGATGATTTTTTAAATGTCACGGGACCAGAGAACCTTGCCTAGTAAATGCACGTAGCATTCCCCCAAATTACCATTTGGAAACCCAGTCAAAATTTCACGTTGATCCCAGTTGTGACAAGTTGTTTTTGCCATTTTCCGTGATGGAACTACTGGTTTTCCAACTGGTTGTAACTGGTCTTAACTGAGACTGAGTTCAACTGGTCAGTAAAAACCAGTTTGAAAAGTGTTCCCTTTCCGTTCATGGATCACCTGATTCAACTGGGGAATTTCACCTCAACTGGGATAACTGGGATTTCAAAACTGGTTCCTTCAGCCTGAGATCAACTGGAATTTGACCTGGGAATCCCCAATGCCCCATCGGCAGATCGTGTCCTCCCCCCTGGCCTGAAACATACCCAGATTATCACCACATCATTTATAACTGTAAAATGTAGTTATTTGAAGTTAACCCCCATGAGGTCTTCAAATTGTAATTACATCCATAGTATTTCCTGGGTATCGACCATGTATTTCCCAGTATTTCCAGTATTTCCCGTTATTTACCAGTATTTCCCACTATTTCCCACCCTAGGCGGGAAATACTAGTATTTCCCGGGAAATTGCCAACCCTGATACCAGTAGCAGGCCCTAAAAGGAAACCTGACCTGACAATAGGAAACCTGACCTGACAATTTTTTGATTTTCTGATTTAGCAAATCACTGATAGTGCCTTTAACATAATCAAAACTATACTTTTTGGGAGTCCTCTTACCTCAGGCAATAATTTGCAAGTATTAAAAATTTATAATTGGATTAACTTTTTATGTTGACCACTTATGTACCAAAATTGAGAAGATTGCGTTTTTTTTCCCTTTTCCTTCCTGTTCCTCTTTTTTCCCTTTTTCCTTTCCTTTTTCCTCTTTTTCTTTCCATTTTCCTCCTTTCAATTTTAAGTTTAAGCTTTTGTTTTTTTTTTATTTTACTTTACCCTTTCCCTCATTTCCTCAATTCGGGCTCTCGCCATAAATGAGGTGTCAAACAAAGCATAAACAAACTACACCCATCGAATGCGTGTCCTCAGCTTTGCTCAGTACTCAGACTTGCAAACCCTGCGACACACAAGGACAGACATAGGATTGCAACAGCATGTTTGTTGACATTATTTTAGTTTTCTTTCATTTGACAGGAGTAGCTCTACTCAAATACAAAGACTGTAATACAGGATTAGGCCACTAAATTGAGAGATATGGTCACTCATACATGCCATTTTACACCTTATGAATAGCTTTATCAACACACACTGTAACTAGCCCCAATGCTATCTGTAAAGAAATGCATTCGGCTCGCGCACAACTTCTTTTTGACAATAAAATGTTAAATATTACACAACGCTTTATTTGTTATCAGGAAATGATAAAATAAAGACAACAACAGTCTGATATTAAGTAATCAATGAAAACAACATACAAATCATTGCAATAATTTCAGTCAATCTATTCTTTGGTATTTAAAATTTTATAACTAGACCATATGTCAAAAGTTCAATTGACTTCACAGCACTCAATTCAAATCCCAAATTCTGTCACGTTTTATCGATGCCTTCATCCCTTTCAATAGGAGGTATTGGTTGTTGAATGTGAATGGGATAATCAATACTAACACCAGTGCAGTAAATGTTAATGTGAACTTTTCAGATACATGTACTATTTACTAAATTTAAACACAAAATACAACTTAAATTCGACAGTTTACGAAAAACTCGACATATACTAGGGTGGTACTGCCAGAAAGATGATTTTGAAGTTTAAATATGGAAGGAGGCTTTTTCATGGAAAACGGAAAGCTCACCACTTCATAGAAATGAGTGAAATTTGGGGTCATTTGGAGTCCAGAAGGCATGAGACAAAGCAATCAGTGGATGTGTGTCTTCTGTTGCAGATGCTTAGTTTGCTAAACTTCTTTGTGTTGCGGATGAATCTTTTTAATTGCACAGGTTAAGTGTGGCACTCGGCCCTACAAAAAATTTCTGTCTGCCTGACCGGCAAAGAGTGGGCACAATTTTTCTGTCCAATATTTGCATGAAGTGCACATCACAAGTCACATTGTCACAATCCTTACAAAAGCTGTCCCATATTTTGACACCCTCTGGTGCAATCTGGCCTGCTTTTTGAACCTTTTTGTATAAATTAGGTGTTTTTTTGTTTATTTTTCCTTACTTTTGAAAATTTTCTTCAGTTGGTCAATTTTTTTCATCTTCTGGGACCCTGCGGTCCCATGGTCCTGGGGATTTTTTAGGCCTAGTGTCAACAACCCTCAACCATGGGCATGATTGGCAGTGCTGCTTTATATGTGCTGGGTTGCCGTATCATGTCATTCATGAGATTTTTCAGTGGCACAAAACCAGAAAAAAAAAAAATCTTTTCCTGATTTTTGTAATAAATTGAGTAATGTAATATCTAGAATGTATATCTTACTATTTGAACTTAGTAGACAAAACGTGATTTAGGTTAAGTTTTATTCCTGATTTACGAATCAGGCCGTATGCAAATTTATTTTGGAGGGTGTGTCGGGAACTTCCAAAAAGTGGACTAACCACCCCTTAAAATGGTCTTTTTTGACTTTTTGAATATCATCATCCCCAATATGTGGAAGTTCTTGTCTAAATGTTGGACCTTTTTATCAAAAGTCAGCAAAAAGGTGGACCTTTTTCACTTCTTTGCTATTTTTTTTTTGGGGGGGGGGGCACCCGTTGCCCCCCGCTACCCATGCCTAGGGCGGAGGAAAACAGCATGTAAACAAACCAACTTAATGATGCGCCATGTGGACACATGTGTGGCTTTTCAATACCCCAAAGTGTTTTCCATGGCCAGGGTGACAGGAAGGGATGGGGTCGTCGATATCCACATCTGCTTCCAATTATATCTGACCCAGGTTGATAATCCGATTGATAGTTTGAACTGGACA
Organism: Ophioderma brevispina; assembly: GCA_023653785.1. Taxonomy (NCBI): domain Eukaryota; kingdom Metazoa; phylum Echinodermata; class Ophiuroidea; order Amphilepidida; family Ophiodermatidae; genus Ophioderma; species Ophioderma brevispina. The sequence goes on along the minus strand of JAMKCH010009511.1, from coordinate 21,603 downwards.
GGCAAATTTCCGGGGTGGAGAGTTGACTTTTTGGTGTTGTTTTTCTGAACATGCCTATCCCGGGCACTGCACAAAAGTTGCGGAATCGGCGATGCAATCCTATGACCCATGCATGATATGACTGGCCGGCGGCCCCTGCTGGGCCAGGGGCCTGAATTTAACTGGTGATTCCTGGCACAGTCAGAAAAAAGCCTAAGTTAAGTAAAACAGTTTTCTAAAACATACAAAAAAATAAAAAAAACAGTGTTTCTAGACCTGAATAACCTATATCTATAAAAGTCAATTTTAACAATATGGCATCACTGAAACAGGATTTCCTCAAAAACGATTTATCCTAGAGAGATTGGATTAAAAAGCAAATTGGAGTATTAATAAACTACACTATGGGATTTTAACTCTAAAATATTGCCATTAGCCCCATGGGGACTTGATTTAAATTTTTCAAAAAACTCAAAAAATAAAAAAAATAATTATTTATTCCACCAGGTACCAATGACCCCCCTAAAAACAAGTTGATTTCACAATTACGAATCACCCTCATTTTAGATGACGACATTACATAAGTCAAACCGTTGTTGCACGAATCCCGACAAGAATTCTAAAAAAATAGGACTCTTATAATATTTATTTTCATCGAGAGAAACAGATTGAGGAGGATAAATAACAAGTAAAAGTAGTTGCATGATAATACCGCGGCCATTAGGGTAGTTTTTAGTGTAATTGATTCGATGCAGCACGGCCGTCGACAGTCCACTTACGTAATACAGTCTCATTTTACAGTGTTAATTGCTACGGCTTTTCAATGCAATTGGCCTTTACGTCGTGCAGACGACCAATGTCAAAAAACCACGTAAAGGTTCCCTGTATGTATACTCCAAAACCCCATCGTAAGTTTCGCTGCCAATTTTTCAAATCGTTTTGATGCGGAAAAAAAAAAAAAACATGATTTTGTAAGCCCCATAGTCTAGTAAGTGTAGGAAAGGAACTTCTACCGTGATGAACGTTTTTATTTGGGGGCATCTGATCACGGTAGATTTAGAAGAAGCACATTCAGGATACAATAATCGTTGTAGCAGTGTAAATGAATAGGCCCCGAAGCAAAAAGGTTTCGCAAATATTCGGAGCTAATAAAAAGTGTTTCCTATTATCCGCGGTCGTTTAAAACAGGCAAACACACTTACATGAGGTCTTTAATCATTTTTTTTTAATAGATGCTAAAATTCATAATTACGTAACTCTGAGATACAAATTCAGGGTTCATGTAAATCCTTCCATAGTTTTACAACAGTGAAGGACAGCGGCAATACTAGCGCCATTACTCAACGTATGAAAGCAATTGTAGGATGGAATTTTGTTTTATTTCTAACTGGACTTTTTGCCCAATCACTTCGATTGATTGTATTTAGGACATTAAGCAACAACTTGGTGTGAGTAATTTTACCTGAGTTGTATTGTGAATTCACGTGTAAAATCTGCTGCTTTACACGTTTGTACGTACACTTTTCTGCAAGGGAGTAGTGTTTCCGTAGCCGTCTACGGCTACCTAACCCTGGGAGGGTCCGTAGCCGTATACGGCTATATAAACCAAACAACGGCTTTGTGAGTTAGGTATCCGTATACGGCGACGGAGCGTGTGTACACAGATGGATCGGTTATATAGCCGGACCGACACAGTCATGGTGACGAACGAGATCCATGCCAAACGTCATGTACGACCGTTGAGAAGTTATGGAATGACCAAGCAATCGCCACCCAGAAAAAAACGGGAGCCATAGCAAAATCTGTGGACGTGTGATCATTATATGAAAAAGTGGAATTATGAATTGGGCTTTATTTAGGAATTTAGGATCACACCGAGTTTGCGGACTTCACGATCCCTAGCATGTACCAAAATAATGAACACAATAGATGATTTATCAGGAAAATCTGTGGCAGATGTACGCCTACCATTCTTCCCATCTTCTCTGATCAAACATTAGAAATATGAGTTAAAGGTGCAACGAGAGATTTCACATATCAGGTGTCCCTAAAAAAATCGAAAGTACTGATTTTTGCCCTGATGTAAGGCTTTCCATCAAAAATATCCCCATCTGAAAGAATTAAGCTGAGAAATGTTTTCTTTGGTACAAAATTTTGACATTTCTAATTTCGTATAGGAGCAAATACGAAATTCAGCCTATGTTTTACATTGAAATATAAGCAAATCAAAATCGCCTTTTTTCCTCTCTTTTAAGACATTTCTGTAGCGAAATACAAGCTAAGAAATCTATTGAGTGTCTAATCTATATGAAATTACTATTATGACACAATATTTGGGTGCTTCAAAATCTCTCGTTGCACCTTTAACTTATTTTGTTGTATTCTAGTTAAAACATTTCCTCCAAACGAGAACCATGAAGTATTCCTGGAGCTCTTTTTAGAGCAACGATTTATTCCTTTAATAAATGCTTTTAGGCCTAGATCACAATAGCAATTACGGTACGGTGCTTTTATAAAGCGCTTTATCAGACGGTACAAAGCGCATAAAACCGACACTGGCCAGAACATTCTTTTCTCGCTCTCTTATAAATTGTCTATAAGAGCAAAATATATTGATAAAAAATGAAAATAAGAAATAAAATAAAAACAAATATAATAAATTAAGAAGTGACAAATAAAACAAATTAATATAATGAATTAACAAATATATAAAGAAAGAAATAAGAAATACCGACCTTAATTTCCACAAGTCCAGAATTTGATTTCTTTTAGGATTTTCACAATGTAAATTACACCAAAACAGCGTTTTCAAAGTTTCACACAATTTTTTTTAACACAAAAAATGAAGTTTTAAAAATCTTTTATTGCAATTTTTTTCAAAAACGGTTCTAGCGACATACCCCGAGGACAGACCGACCATATCGCAAAATTGAGTGTTGACGGTACAAAACTACATTTTTTTTGCCTTTTTTGCCCATATAAGGAATTCTTTTATGAAGGTCTAAATGTTTTAGACTATTTTTTTAAGGCTATAAACAGAAGACTCGGAAGTATCATCACTCATAACTTGCAAAACGCCGAACCTCCGAAGCATGATGGCTTCGGCGTTGGAATGGAAATTTTGTCGGCCTTGCAGATTGCAAAAGACACACAAGAAAATCCCCCCCGCAAAATTGTGAGCAACTTTTAAAGACAAAAAAATCTGGAATTTGTTATTGGCTGATATGGTTATTTGTGAAGCAGACAGGGAAATTTCTTTATCAATTTCTTTTTTTATTGAAGGACATTCACAACCGGAATGCCCAATATAAACAACTTTTTACACAATGATTACCATTAGGCCTACGATTTCTATAGGGATGCAGTTTTGATGTGACGTTGAAACACAAACACATCATTTGAGAATCCACTATACTATGAATCTGTAGTGTTTTTTTTCAGAGCTAAAGACTTGTATTCTTCTTTGAAGCCCACCAAATTCGAGGAGTAATCCAGGAGTTGTTTCCCAAATTCATACTGCATTTAAACCATAATATAATATAATATTATTAATTAATATTTTTCAGATTAAAAAACATCTGAGTTCGGTTAGCATGCCACGTAGCCAGCTGCCCATCGATTAACTCTATTGAGAGTGATTGATATGCAAATTAGAACGCAAATAGCAGTAACAACCGCCGCATCAGTCGTGGTTTCAGCGATACCATGTACTTTGTATTTACAAATGCGGTTGCAAGTTAAATTCTTGCAACGAAAGAGTAGGTAAAATTCGTTCAAACAAGTTCATTGAATCTGGTGTCGTTGTTGTTGTCTAAATAACAACGCACATTGTTTTTTGTAAAGAGTTGGGGGGGAAAAAACTGGCAAATTTGAAAGTCAAATTGCTCAAGACAAAAACAACCTCATTCCCTGGCTTGCGCCCTCTTGAAACATGTTGTCTTAGTAAGATGTCCTTAGGGATGGTGCGTACGGCTACTGAAACACTCCTGGGCTATTTTACCGTAGACGGCTACCGAAAACCTGGGGTAGGTATACGGCTACGAAACACTTCGTTTCTGACAAACCTAAATAGAGCGGTCCATAACGAATTCGATTAAAGAATGCGCCTGATTTGCTCGTATTATAGGGTTGCATTGCGAAAAATAACGTAACTACGTAATGTAATTAATATTTAAAAGGACACTATCAGTGATTGCTAAATCAGAAAATGGAAAAACAATAAAAAAGCAGTTTTTGCATGTCTGTACGTAACAAGTACAGGTAGCTTAACATACACTGCATGCCAAAATAAAGGCCAGAGGCAAGCTAATAAAAAATGTACAAATGTACGACGAATCTTCAAAAAAAAAAAGGGGCGATATTCAAAAATATGTAATATTGCGTATATTGCGAAATCTATGAGTCAGCCTCCACGGATAAAATTAGATATCGCAAGTTACGGCTCACTCACGTAACAATGAATATATCACGTATGGATGGTCTACCAGGGACATCACGTACACGTCTTTTGAGCCTGGCTTTCTTTTCAGTGTGCAGAATTTGACAACTTTATGGCCTGTAAACCGGGCCTTAGTGCGATTTGTTAACATAACCAATCAATTTGACGTCACATTCACCTCGCTCACGGATATTTATTATGTTTAGACTTTTAGAACCTTTTCCTTTACTTCTCAAAAAAAGGTTATATGAAAATAAAATAAATCATACTCTCTTTTAGAAGGAATAACAGCAATAAACTTGTATGAAAGGAGCTCAAACTCAAGTAGGTAAAAAAATAATTTACAACGAAGCCGATATTTAGTCAAGATGGCGGGGACAGAGTAACAGTGATGAAAAAATGGAAACATACAGGAGCACCTCAAATCCCACAACCAGCTCAATGCTGGGATGTCTTCTGCATGAACAGTTCCAAATAAACAAACCAGATTGATCACCAACGGACTAATTATACAATACCTGGAAAATTAAATTTATTCAAAATGAATGGGCACGCTTTGAAATGGAACGTGCGAATGGGAAGTGGAAAGAGCTGAACTGCAGGTAAGTTTGACACAAATGTCATCCGATTTGCAGTCAATTTACGTGGATTTCTGTATTTCCAGTGTATTTTGTATTTAATAGGGTTATTCAAAGTTTCACTATTCCTTTCAGAATTTAGTTCTTGGCTCTAAGGCTTTATTTATCCGCAAACATAAAAAATAGCAATAAAAAAATGTATTTTGTAATTGACACTTTTGACAGTCACTGTCACTGAATAGGAAGCAGTGTTGTCTGCTCGTCTCACTGAATTCAATGCCCGTTTGTCACTGTCATGTGTAGACGTTCCCCGGAGTGTTTCAGTGTTTGTTTGGTGAATGAGCCAACATAAAACATGCATTGTCTGAAGTTGTACTAGCTGGTGTAACAGTCCCACTCATGACATTTTGGACTGACTTGGTGATCAGATATCAGATGCCAGATTAAAGTCTAAGACACTATCAGAGGAACGGAGTTTGCGCGATTTAAACACGGCCAAAATGCGCGATTTTTTTAAGTCAAAAAGTGCGCACATGCGTTTTCTAATGTTTGCCCTGCTAGTCATTACCAGGAACACGAAAAAGTCTTTGCCAAAGTGGTATGCCCAACTGGTGATACATTGAGGGACGCTATACACCCCAAAAGTTGGACCCAATTTAAAAAAGCCTGAAATGAAAAAAAGGTGCTTCGGTCAATGTTGTAAGTAAATATTGCATTTAATATGGAAGGTCATTGGCATTATCGTTTGTAAGGCGAATAGTGTGAGTTGCCACGTAATTCGCTGATCGTAATGTGAATTAGAACGGTTGCCAGCTTATTCGCATTATCTTAAGTGATTGGACGGGTTGCCAGCTTATTCGTACTACGATAAATGACGAATTAGATAGGTTTCCAGCTAATTTCGCGTTACATCATGCGATTTGAGAACCTAGTTGCCAGATTATTCGCATTATCGTAATGCTAATTAGCAGCTTTTCGTCTTATCGTAATGCGAATTTGATCGGTTTGCGGGTAATTCCCATTATGGTAAATGCGACTTGGATCGGGTCACACGTACAAATCCCTTGTGGAATCTATTGCGCTAATGAGGATATGCGGGAAGAATGCGGGGTGACTCTGGCACGTTGACGGCCGCGAGTGTGTGTGCTTGTGCTATGTGCACGGGATGTGTTTGTGTGTCTGTGGTGTGTGTGTGCGTGTGGGGGGTTGCATTTTGTGTGTTATAATTCTTGTGACCGAGATATCAGGAAATATTGAGCTAATTTATCACATTGGCTCTTAGGAAGATTTTCAGATTGGGGGCCCACTTGGAGAGGGACACTTGGAGGTACCGAATGGGGAGGAAGGGAGATTTCCCCAATTTTTTTCTTGCCCCCCCCCCCCAGTCCCCCCCCCCCCCCGGCTAGAGAAAAAATGAAGGATATGGGCAAAAATTCACCAAATTTGGGCAAATATCAGCGAAGTTGGGCCAAAATTTGTTAAAATGTGAATCTGTAAGTTTTCGCCACCAAAAAAATAAACTTTCCCCTGTGTCCCCCGGAAAAGTCTGGGGGAGGGGGAAGCTTGGAATTTGATATTTGTTAAAAAGGTTAAAATATCGCGTGGCCAAAGAAGGAGTATTTTATCCCCCACCAAAAATTTCATTGGGGTGCCCAAGGCCCCGCCTCAAATAGGCTTCCTCCAGCCTATGTTATGCACTTAATATTTTTCTGGAAAAGTATCTCGAGGGCGCTGCCGAGCCGAGCGGGCCGCCGCAGGTTGGATAGGCTGTCCGTTTTACATGATGTACCTTAGAACATTTAGGTTTTGTTAAATTAAGCCCTTGCTGCAAATAGATAAAGAGGATAATAATAGCAAATGGCTAAGACCAATACGTTTTGTTGGTAAGTGGGCGTGGCGTTTAAAACGGTTATGTTTTTAAATACCTCTTACAATGAAGGTGGGATGAGGGTTTCTGGACATAGGAGATGGTGATCATCTCTGCAAGTTTAGAGTTTAGCTGTGGTCTTAGCTCAACCTTATCGTTAGTATGGGTACGGAGTTGGTATGGGAGTCTGATTTTCCATATCACATGGGCCCGACAATATTTTTCCAAACAGTAGGCACTATGAATTTCGCCCAATTAATGTTTGTCTTAGAACAAGAAGCTACGCAAGGCGGTTCTATTTATATTGTATTAACAATACAATATTGTCTCAGGGACCGAACAGCCCGTGATTAGCAGATGTCAAAGAGGGAGTGTTTCGTAAATAAGCGGGTTAAGAAATTAATCATTATACTTAAGGGCCTACTTTAAAGCTGTGGGTTCGATCGTCTTTGGGGACCCATGATTTACCGGAAGTAGTAGCCGATCGATTTTGACAGAAGATGGAAAGGCCGTATTTTCCATCGTCGTCCTGAAATTTGAGCTCAAATATCCATTCCTCAAATGCCACAATCAATCATTATAGCACAGTGTTGAATCGGGGCTTTCCCATGAGCATTATGCTTCTACCATAAAAAACTGACCCAGTTTGTTTCACACAGTTAAGGTTAATGGGGTGTTGTCCAACGTGCCAGGCTCTATATCAAGTAGAGAATCACAATAGACATAAATCGCACATGAGCACCTTTAATATATGGAATGTCTTATTTTTTTTAGTATGAGAAATAACACCTGGGTTTATGTTCAAAACTGTATTATGTAAGAAAAAAAGTGGGCTCGCCTCAGTTATCCCACCGCTACAAGTCACGGTATTATAATAACTATGCAATTTCATGTGGGGTGAGAGAAAGCAGCCAGAAGGTCATTGATAGGTCAAAAGATAAACGGTAATTAAGGTAAGGGGGTTATGATTCGGGCGAAATCTATTCTAAAAGTTACTCCCAAAATAAAATTAATTTAAGATATGCCAGTCATGATGAATTTAATTTGGTTGAGAGAAATGGAGCAATATGGCAAAAAGTTAGCACCCCTATAGCAGATTTTATTATAGAATAAAACCATAGATTTGTTTTTGTTTGGTCAATTAGATGGGTCAAGGATAGGCATCTATCATTTTGTGGTGGAACATAAAATACCCCCGGGTAAATACCGCGCCACTGCACGAAAAGTCACGGGAGTACGAACCTGCATTCGGGGATTTGAGATGTGTCCGATTATGTGGAATAGTGAACAAGTTGATCTATTCGAAATACACAATGCGAATAGACTGGCAAGCCATCTAATTCGTACGACGTAACGCGAATAACGTGTCAACCCGATCTATTGAATACATACATTATTGGAAAATCAGATAAATATGTTGAATAAGAACATTATATTGTGCGGCAATCGATTTATTTAAGAAATGAGATTGATTTTAGGGCCGAAAAGGCTCCAATCCCGGTATAAAAACGAAAAGTTCAGCGAGCAAGCGCAAATATAACATCCGTAATGCGAATAGGACGAGCTCGCGGTCTAATTAGCTATTAACGATAAGAGAATATCCACTTCGTTTTTAATATTTCTATGTATTGTCTCGATATCTATCAAAACCAACTCGCAGATTTCCACCCACCCTGAAGCGCTTTTTTGTAATAGGGTAGTCCCCAGAGAGTTGAAGGCAGCGCTCTCTGCGTGAATGCCGGTTTCCACTGTTTGAATTGCGCGGCCCCGCCGCCTGATTGTCGCATGCATATGGATGAACATAAGGGCTTGCTTGAACTCAATACTAATGGTTTCCGCGTGACTTACTCAAAAAGGCAATTACACTCGCCTTACAGTGGCGGCGTTTCCCAAATGGAGATGGTGCAGCTCGGGTCACGCAGGTAAACCTGAATTTAAATATTTCCAGGTATATCGCAAGATTTTCATCGGGCTTAGCATTATTGGTAACGTTTTTCCTTCTTAACCATGTAAAAATTTTAAAGATTCAGATCGGCAACGGTGGAAAAATCATTCGACATCGGGTCGACCTCTGAGCCTTATACTGAACTTCAGTGAACTTCGGAAATTAAGCACACGAATAGAATCGCATCGCGCAGGCGTATTGACCCAGCCAAGGTCGATGACATCACTGGCGAAGGGATCCGATCGGTTCCGAAGTTTGTCGAATCTCTTACGTCACAATGGGGGCGCTAAATTTGTATTGTCATTAGCGGGGATCATTAGCGCTAATTAATTAGCATTTTCGATCTCTGTACACGGGTTTATGCAATGTGCAGGTCACTGCAGGTTGGAATCTTTTTGCGTTGGGACTCACCAGCTTATCTCAAGCTAGAAATTGCAATTTTGCAAGAAACAGGTTACAACAGATTTACTTCATTTAAACTGTATTCTAATTCTGTAGTAGGGTTCTTTTTAATGAATCTACTTTCTGGTATTCTAAAACTCAAATTTATATTCTTTGTTTTAACACTAAATAGGGCAAACAATTAAGGCCAATGGAAGTTGATTCTTAGTTTCCTGTTGCCGCGCACGTCAGATTTATACGCCGCATCCGAAATTTCATTATTTCACTTCAATTCATTATTTAACCCTAACACGGCCGAGAGGCATTGAAAGCCAACGAAAACGTGGTACCGGTCGGAAAATGCGTTTCGTTGCATCTGGGCCGTCAACAACTATTTTTGGTCGCGCAAATGACTCTCATTGCGTAAAAAAAAAAAAAAAAAAAATTGTAATCACATATATACACGTTAAAAATATATATAAATATACCTAACACATATAAGATAGTAGTGGGAAATAAGACTATCGATATGAACGTGGCGGCAGTGCCACGCCCTACGCTAGTCAGTCTATGGGTGTGAAATTATGCGGGTTTGTATGTTGACAAACCCGACGCAAAGTCAAGGTATAAAGTCCTTAAAATACCGACTTCGCAAACGAAAAATGACAGCCCCAGGGGCGTAATAAATGACATTTAACAGATTTACACAAGGTTCAGGACTACACTAGTAGCTAAATCTGACCAAAAATTCGACAAATTACGGGAGCTAAATACTTAACGTTACCGCACTTGTCGAACCCAAGACGAAAAGAGGAAGAGGATTGTGGGTATGACGTCACTTGGGGGGGTGTCGTCATACAGGGTGATCGAAATGAATATATATTATGTGGGAATATATTTTTATGGGAGGTTCTGCATCTGTCTAAAGACAATGCAATTTGTTACATCAACATCGGATTGAAGGTAAGCAGATTCCTGTATGAGTCGTGATTTTGATTTGCTTATATTTCAATGCAAACATAGGCTGAATTTTGCTCCTATACAAAATTAGAAATTTCACAATTTTTATACCAAAGAAACATTTCTCAGCTTAATCCTTTCAGATGGGATATTTTTTATAAAAAGCTTTACTTCAGGTGGAAAAGCACCCCTTCAACAATGTGACATGGGCCCCACGTGGGTCATTTGTGGGCTACTTCCTGGGCCCCTCATTGGCTTCCCACCTGGGGCCCACTTGTTTTTGTCGTCGGGATTCAAATGGGTCCTAAGTGGGCAAGCTGATTAACTGGATGCATGTTAACGGCTAATTATATGCTTCATTTAAACTGTATTCTAATTCTGTAGTAGGGATCTTTTTAATGAATCTACTTTCTGGTATTCTAAAACTCACATTATATTCTTTGTTTTACACTAAATAGGGCAACAATTAGGCCAATGGAAGTTCATTCTTAGTTTCCTGTTGCCGCGCACGTCAGATTTATACGCCGCATCCGAAATTTCATTATTTCACTTCAATTCATTATTCACCCTAACGCGGCCGAGAGGAATGAGAGGCAACGAAAACGTGGTATCCGGTCGGAAAATGCTTTTTCGCGTGGCATCTGGGCCGTCAACAACGATTTTTGGTCGCGCAAATGACTCCATTGCGCTCTCATTGCATCTGGGCCGTCTTACCGAAAATGACGCGATTGTTATTCGTTGCACCTGGGCCGTCTTCCCGGAAAATGACGCGATGGTTTTCGTTGGCATTTGGGCCGTCTTCGCCGGAAATGACGCGATTTTTTTCATTGCATCTCGGGTCCGTTATTGACTGGAAAGGATGGCGAGGCTTTTCGCGCATTTGGGCCGTCTTGCCCGAAGGCGCATGCTTTCATCAGTACAATGGCCCATAGACAATTTCGATTTCGATGGTGATAGCGGCCACCATTTTCGATAGGCTATTGGGTTAATTATGCATAACGATTCCATGACGTAAACCGGAGCATACGTAGCATAATATCGCCACGCACGACTATGATTTAGCGTATAGCGTCCACTCACGACTTCCGCACTCTAAGCTACAATTTCCATGCGATCAGTGTGCATCATTATTTTATTATTATTTATTTATTTATGTATTTACCCGTTTTTATTGCTTTTCCACGCGATGTTTTTCGTTGCACCTGGGCCTTCTTCCGGTAAATTGCCGGCGATGTTTTTAGTTGCACCTGGGCCGTCTATCCGGTAATTGCGCTATGTTTTTCGTTGCATTTTGGGCTGTCTTCCGGGAAAATGGGCTATGTGTTTCGTTGCCCTCTGGGCGTTATTGACTTTACACTACTAATTCCCTGTGCCGGAAAAACGGCCGAGATGCAATGAAACGTAAACTTTGGCTCTCGTTGCATCTGGGCCGTTAAAATAAAAATAGATTGCTTGCTTGCATTTGGGCCGTCGGCCGTCAAAACACCCGCCTGGTTAGGGTTAATATTAACTTCAATTTCACGCACAGAAGGGTCATAGAAACCGTCGCAATTGCGTTTGCACATCGGTATTTCATGAAAAGTGTCATTGCTTTTCCCTGTATTGCTTATTCCCTGTCAAATGCTGAACTTAGCATCTAAGTAACAGAACTTCACGCGCAATGTCGATAGGCAATACCGCAGTATCGCAACGGAGCGTAGCGTTGTAGATTTTGCATGATCGTTCTGTTGGGCGATTGCAATTATGACGTGACATGTGTTTGTGTTGCGAGACGTCGTCTCCCTGCATCTATGTATATTTAGACGAGTGGCGTTTTCATCTGCAGTATTCCTGGGCGGTATTCGGTAACTATATTTCTTCTGTGTGTTGAAGTAAAGAATGAATTTAACCCCTTCGATGTATAGCGTGATTAAATTTATTGAAAGAATTTTACAATGATCACATCAGTTGGCCGGCGTGTTCAAAATTCACCACCCTGGGCTCGTCCCCCCCAATGTGCAGTGTGTGTTGTTACTTATTTCGACTAGAAGGAATAAAGTGGAACGGTGCCTGTAGCGGGTCGTACTGCATTGAAATAAAAAACCAGAAAACAAAAGGTTTGCTGGTTGGATGTTAATTTCTTTACTACTGATGGCGGGGATTCAATGGGGTGGGGGATCGGAATTGTCATGAACTTGAAGATAGCCTGTCTCTGCCAGCATCATGAGCAGGCATGTCTGCTGAGCCAGCACATACACAAATGCATGTCAAGTGCTATGGAAAAGTGCTACTCATTAATGAGTAGGATGGGGAACTAAATATGTCATGTGGTTGAATGTTGACTCTTTGTGGGATCTTTGTCGATCTTTTGTGTGTGCAGATGTTTTTTTTTTTAAAAAATATATGTCAGTGAGTGGAAATTCAATACCTCATTCATTGCCATGAGGCAGGTGGGTGGGAAACAAAAAATACGCTCAGGTGGTTGAATGTAGATTGGAAATTTTTGTCGTCTGTGGGTGAAGTGTTTTTTCCTGATATGTATACGCGATACGTCACATGAAAAAAACGTCAGGTGGTTGAAGGTTTTTTTAATCTTTGTTGATATTTTGTGTATGAAGATGTTTTCCCCCAACATGTTTTTTTTCTGCCGATATATACGCGTATACATCATTGTTATAATTATGATAACTAAATACTTCAGGTGGTTAATTGACTTTGGAATTTTGTCCGTCTTTGTGTATTAAGATTTTTTCCTGATATATACGCGTATCGTCACATGAAATACGTCCGTGGTTGAATGTTTTTGGAACTTTGTTGATATTTTGTGTATGAAGATGTTTTTCATTGATCATGCATATGTGAATTTTTTTTTCCTGATATGCGCGTATGTGATTTTTTTTTCTGATAAATACACGTCTGGCCTGCGTTTTGAACTGGGCATAACAGTAGGTGGAGTTGTTGACAATTTGCGCAATATTTTGTATCATAAAAAAGGGATTATTAAAGGGGAATAAATTTTCAGGCCACACAGTTAAAATTTGGTTATTAAATTAAATGCAGAATGCGGGCACAAGATCCAAGTGATATTTTTGAAAAAATATTAATCTATTCCACTAATTGTCTTTTTAATTAAAAAAAATTGAAGGGAGGGATGAGCACGCGCAAGGATGAGCATGGCGCAGCATTCATGAAATTGACCCCACAGGTCATGTGGCTTACAAATGTCATTTCTCTAGAGAGCTTCTAAAAACTATCTTACAACCACATACTAATAAATCAGAAAACTTTATTATGCAAATTTTTAATTGTTGTTTTGGGCTCAATTTGCATTAATGGCAAAGCCGATGCCCGGCCGATGCCTTAACATTGACTTTCAATGGTAAGAACTTGGCATTGTAAGCCTTGCGCAAAACTACTTGCTACACATGTACCTATAAAGATATCTATGACAGCTTGTGTTTTAAGGATACCAAATTGAACAATTACATAAAAGCAGTTGCTACAAACTTTGAATTCAGGTGTGTTACTGACATCTGTTTCATCATATTTTTGCGCACATTAGTGGTTGCGTAGCTCCCTAGGGAATAATCTTATTATTGTTCTCAACTGTATTCTGGAATCCTTTATAACCCTAAACCGCGGCCGAGAGGAAACGAAAGGCAAGAAACGTGGTACCGGTTCCGGAAAATCTTTTCGTGCATCGGGCCGTCAACAACTAGGTTTGGTCGCGCAAATGACCCTCATTGCGTTTCATTGATTTGGGGCCGTCTTACCGAAATGACGCGATTTTTTTTCGTTGCACCTGGGCCGTCTTCCCGGAAAATGACGCGATGTTTTCGTTGCATTTGCCGTCTTCCCGGAAAATGACGCGATGTTTTTCGTTGCATCTGGCCGTTATTGATGGAAATGATGCGATGCTTTTCGCTGCCTTTGGGCCGTCTGTTTGCCGCGCAGAAGGCGCAATCGCTTTTCATCAAGTACAAATGCTCATAGGCAATTTCGATTTCGATGGTGATATCGCCACCATTTTCGATAGCTATTGGGTTAATTATGCATAAACGTATTCCATGACGTACCGGAGCATGACGAGCATAAGAGCGCCACCACGACTATGATGTTCGCGTAATAGCGCCACTCACGACTGGCGAACTATAAGCTACAAATTTCATGGCAGATCAGTGTGCATCCATTATTTATTTATTTACTTTATTTATTTATTTACCTGTGTTTTATTGCATTTTCAACGCTATGTTTTTCGTTGCACCTGGAGCCGTCTTTCCGGTAAATGGCGCGATTTTTTTTCGTTGCACCTGGGCCGTCTTTCCGGTAAATGGCGCGATGTTTTTCGTTTCATTGGGCCGGCTTCCGGGAAATGGCGTCGATTGCTTCTTTGTCATCTGGGCCTTTATTGACTTTACGCTACTATTCCTGTGCCGGGAATAAAAACGGCCAGGATGCAATAACGAGCTTTTGCTCTCGTTGCATCTGGGCCGTTAAAAATAAAAATAGATTGCCTTTTCGCTGCAATTGGGCCGTCGGCTCAACGACCCCGTCCTGGTTAGGGTTAGTAAGCGTCAAATAAATGTATACTTTTGTAGGGCTGTGTGTTTCCTGCAGAGAGCTAGAGCTTTTACACCATATACATGTCTTTGCACACGTGAAAACATGTCACCAAACGGCCCACCTTGAACACATGGCCGTATACATCTGTATATGTCCGGTCGTTTGAATGCTGAGCAGAGACTTTTTGAAATCTTTGCTGACTTTGAGTGTGCTATGACTGTTAATATTCAGTCCTCACTCCATCATGCTTTTCGCTTGCTCATTTTTGAGTGGGGTATCGAGGAAATGGCAACAAAATGTGTATCCAGGATTTATATCCCAACTCATTGACATTTTGCACAATATTGGCTGAAGGTGTGTTTGTGTGTCACTAATTTAAAGTATGTTTGCATTCTGACTGACATTGCTTGAGAGAATTGACGAATAAAAATATTACAGTCACATTGGGTTTTGAAGAATGAAAGTTATTGTCAATTTCATTTTGTCTTTCAAATAAAGGGTGCCTTGGTTCCAGATCGTATTTCAGACCCCCCCCGTTTTAACCGGAAGTAGTATGAATTTTTATATCATATGAAAAGCCATTTTTTTCTCATTGTCTTTCCTGAAATTTTCAGCTTTTGAAATCATTTCTTTCCAATACATGACATCAACGCTGTTTAGGTGGTTAACCATCGATATTAACACGGTACAAACCTGGTAACGAAAACGTCTGAATTTGGGCAAATAGGTCCTTAATTTTAGTCACTCACAACAATGAGGATTAACTATTGTTACTCCTACCATTTCAGACAAAATTCAGAAACAACATTCAGAAAACACCAATTCAGACAGCCTTACACCCAAAACCTGCCTTGTAAGAAAAGCAATCAACTGACTCACGGGATTATAGATTTTGGGTTTGGCACAATATGACAAGTATATTAATACTTGAGGTTTGTGTAATATCAATAGGCATCACTTCCAATAGTTTTTATCATTGCTCTTTGTAATTTATGATTTTGTTCTGGTGGCCAAAGCAATTAAATTTGGGTGGGCAAAGTGTCTGAATGTAGTCTGAATTTATAGCTTAATTCCCTTCATATACAGCTTTCCAGATTTTCGACCTTTTTGCCTAATTCGACACTTTCAGTACCATTGGTAGTGAGATAGGGCTTTGCACTATGCATTATTGCGTCCTAGCATCAAAACAGCAAGCTTGTTTCCCACGTTAATTTGGGCGCTTAAGCAAGTGTAGGGCTTTTCATATCAAGTAGAGAACCTAGAGACACAGACAGAAAACACCTTAAAAGATAGTAAATTGAATTAACCTGCATTGGGTTTTTCAACTATAAATCTATACTAGAAATAGACCTATGTGGGAGATGGGCAAGTACAAACCAGGTTTATAGCCATAAAAACAAGAGCCATGACATAATTTAAATATAATTTCCATTTATAACAAGGAAAACAACATTAAGTTAAAGCTTGTAAAAATATCCCTGTGTCTCTTTACAAGACTAAAATAGTTTATTTCTAATATTACTAAACTAAACTGGGAACGAAAATAATTAAATATATGAAATCATAAACTTTGTCAAATAATGAATAATGAAATCCCCCCGACCTCGTCATCTTTTAGAAATCTCCAACAGGAAACAAGAAATCAATTTCCATTGGCCTAACATACTTTGCAAAAACAATGCTCAAACTTCCCAAGTTGACATCCTTTCTTACTTTTTTCTCAGCTTGAAAATTACAATATCATTATCACCTTTATTTTTTCTCTTCTTATTCCGAATAAAATGTTTGAATCCGATGTAGAGGGCAACTGCCGGCGGGCCTGAGCTTTGGCATAATATAAATCCCCTAGAATATTATACTTTCGCACGTGGGAATTCCCCGTGGGGAATCGCCCGGCCACGGTCTCGATGACGTGACATGTTTTCCACCTCTTGCCCCCCTGAATGTGGGATGTTGTTGTTTCATCATTCTTTCTGGCATTCCTAACCCATTCCTACCGCGCGGCCGAGTCCGAATTTGTTTAATTCCGAAGAAATTTCCCATGGAATGGATAAACCAATTGTGAACAAAACCCTCATACCGTGCGTTTGATAGCTTTGATATCATGCAATCAATATATTATTTAAGGCAACCGAATCCCAACCATATCATTACCTTCACAATGGAAAATAGGTCGGGTCATAGGTGTTCAATGAATCAAGTTTAGAGGTGGGTTTTCTACGCCAGGATTTATAAATACAGTGGGACTTACATTTTGCACTTATTGGAAGCTGGTTTTGTGAGTCTCAATTTTCACTTACGTTTGCAATAATAATATTAATAATCCGTTTGTGTTTTGGTTTATTGGCAAATTAACATTAAAAACTTGGTGTTTTTTTTACAATACAAAATCGTGAAAATTTGCGATGGACCAACAAAACCGTGATAGAACCAAAAATTCGTGATTTTTTGCACGTTTTGCGCGAATCACAGCGCGATCGCGCAAACTTCCGGTGCCTACACTATCCCTTATCAGTGGATTCACCCCTAAAGAGTCAAATAATTGAAAAATTTGCAGAAATACCTTAAAAGTGAAGGGTAATCTGTAGAATCATCTTCATATTTTTTTTTTCCAACAAGAAAATGACAAAAAGGAAGAAAACAGTAGTTTTCCAAAGATATTGACTCATTATCAATTATTGGGCGATTCCAGCGTCAATTTTTCTTGCTTTTAATGGTAATAGATAGGTTATTTTTTTATAAACCCCTGTATTTTGGGTTTGTTAATTGATTATGTAATCTTTGTAAAATTGTACCTCTCATCATTTTTGTGGGGAGCATGGCTAATTATACGACAGGAATAGGCAAATGAGCGTCATTGACATTACGCAGAAAAACATGTTTTTGCACACTATTGAAGTTCACCTCAAAAACTCTCTGAATTTAGAGTTCCATTTAATTGCAAAGCATTATAGTGTTAATGAGTAGAGTTAACTCCTACAAGAATATTAAAACCAAATTGTAACAGTATCTTCCACAACTTGAGCAGGTCACTCATAAGAAGCTTCATGGTACATACGCTCCAAAAACTAATAGTCCCTCTTACTTTTTGCTTCATAAATGATGCTATGTTGTTCCTTGGCAATTCTATGGTAACAGTGTGATGGCAATTACACTTCCTTAAAAGTAAAAGTAAAATCCATTATCATTATGACAACCTTAGAACTGTACAAGCAATTTTTTCTATGTCGATGAAAATGGAATCCGCGATATCTAACCTAATCTAGGTGAAAATAATATTTGGACATTTTGTAACAGACTCATAAGACCCTGCACTTTAACCATAGAAGCTGACATTATCACCATTAATTTGACCAATCTTTTCAGATTGCTCTCACTGAAAGATTTTAAACAACAGTTACCAGCAAACTTTCAACTTCTATTTGAAAACCAATTCTTCAATCTTTTTACACCGTGCTTTGCACCTAGGGTTCTATGAATCAATGATGGCCGAGGAATGAGATCTTAATTTCATGTGAGCTTTTTTTTTTTTTATATCAGGGGCTACATTGCTCGTATGGTGATGAAATTTTGTATGGTAGGAGTGATCTGAGCCCAAAAGTTTACAAAGCAATCTAGTGATTACTTTGTATACATTAGCATTCATTACAAAACCTGTGATATACCGCCTACCTAGGTAAAGTATGCTCTTATTTGAATGCACAAATATAGCCAAAAGACAAATTACATATAACTAATGAATAGATTTTATACATGTAGTACCACTGACTTGACCAGTTACACTAAATAAAGTGTTTCGTTGTTTGTATCCCTTAATTTAGAAGCAATCTTGTGGTGATGTTTGAAGGAGATGGGGTGGCTGGGGAGGATGGGGTGCTGGGAAGGGGAATATGGGTTGTTGTGGAGTTGGGTAGAAGGAAAAGGGGTGTTATAAGGGAGAGGGTGGTTTGAAGGGAACAATTGGGTGTTGGGAGGGTGGAAATGTGTGAATTGGGGGAAGGGGGAAATGTGGAATGGGAAGGGGGAAATGTGTGGATTGGGAGGGGGAAATGCTCTTGACCTGGGCCGTGGGGCCCTGTGTGCCTCCACATTGTGGCCTGGTGCCTGCGTGCCGTGGGCCGCGCGTGCCGTGGGCCTTCGTGCCGTGGGCCGGTGGCCTGCGATGCCGTGGGCGGGGCGCTGTTGTTGGGCCGGGTCGCTGGGTGTGTGGGCCGGCGCGTGTGTTGGGGCCGTGGGCGCTTGTTGTTGGCAGGGCGCTGGGTGTTGGGCGGGGGCGCTGGGTGTTGGAGCAGGGGCGCTGGGTGTTCTGGCCGGGGCTCTGGGTGTTCGGCCCGGGGCGGTGTTGGCCCTGGAGAGAGATGGGTGTTGGGAAGGGGCGATGAGTATTGGGAAGGGGGACGGGAGGGTTGTTGTTTGGGATTGAAGATGTGTGGTGGGGAAAGGGATTTGGGGTTTGGGAAGGCATGTGGGTGTTGGGCCGGGTATTTGGGTGTTGAAATGGGGGGTTGGTTTTTGGAAAGGGAAAATTAGGAAGTGGGATGCGGTATTGGAAGGCATCAACTGAACAAGCACATGTTCTATTACGGAGGGGAAAATACTTATCTAATGATGCAAATATACTTAGTGCACTTCTCCGAAAGATGCCGAATATCTCCGAAAGTATTTATATATAAATTTACCACCGTAGTATGACATACCGCCCATCCCCACCATCAGTACCACACATTGCCCAACATTACCCTAACTCATCCTCTTTTCTCTCTGGACGTCAAACAGATAGGTCATTGCTTTTAATTTTCCTTCTCTTTGATGGGTTTTCTATGCCGTATGCTATACCTGTTAGTTTAGGAATTGTATCTCCACTTTAAAATTCGTTACTACGACTCTAGCGTTTGGATGGTCCCTTTTGACCATTTCTTTATTAATTTCTAGGCTTCAAGCCGCCCCAAATCAGTAATAGTTTATCTTGTTATCGCCGCCGATTGGCGGCCATGTTGTTTTAGCTATACTATTATCCAACGTATACTACGTAACTTATAGCTTTCTTTCTTGATTTCTATTTACAGGTTTTATCAATACTACCTATACAGCGTAGCTTATTTATTCCCCCAGGCCTTTTATTGCTATTTAGACCGAATCCAGTTTAATCTTTGTGCTCCCGTATCTGTTGTTTTATATTATCGGGCATAATGGCCTGTCAGATTTCCAGGCTTATTATTCCAAATCTCCCCTCGCGTAAATCATCTAAGGTCGCCGCGAGGGGAATATCTAAAAATCGCCGGTGACTCGGGTCAAGCATAGGGTTTTTTGTGTCAGTAGTTAAGAGGATAAAGAGCCGCCGCCTTTTGGCGCCTGAATTATGGTGAGCCTATACATAAAGAACCGAGCACGAGAAATTCTAGTATTAGTATAGGCTCGGCAAGATCCGCTAGAGCACGAGTAGCAGAAATAAAAGTCGGGATCTGACCCCCAAAGAGGTGCCCGAAAGTCTTTCGAATACGGACACGAGATGTCTGTGAAAAATGATAAGACAAAGAAAAAGGCTTTGTGCCGACGGTCCGTTCCACGAGTGTTCGACCGAAGGCACTGTTTTCATAAAACGATTGATAGAGATGAGAACAATAACAATGCCTTGTGTCGGATGGGGGTCCTGGCGATCGGCATACCTAAGACAAGATATGATTCAAGACCGAAACAAGCATTGTAACACGAACCAAGGTCTCGTACCAATATCAGTCTATTACAAATCCGATCATTACCGAACACAACCTCTCTAACGAGTTTATTTTCTTGAACCAATCCGATATTCACCCGCTCTCTAACGAGTTGTATTTCTCGATCAAAATCCGATAAATACATAACACAGCCTCTCTTACGAGTCTATTCATCTCGAACAAATCCCATATTTACGAGCACAACCTCTCTAAACGGGTTATTTTCTCGACAAACCACCTATTAATTACCGAACACAACTTCTCTACGAGTCTTTTTCTCGAACAATTCCCAAAATTACCAAACACAAACACACTTCTCTAACGAGCTGTTTTCTCGATAAAGTACTTCGGGTCCGGCTGAGATGCCGAGGCCGTATCGTATACATTTCAACTCATCGCTCATGTATGGACCAGCTAATATCTTGACAATCATGATGTATTTTATGGATGATAGGATACACAATTAAGAGTAGCCTACCATGAACAAATTTATAACGATTCAATTCATGCATTCAGTGAGATAAAACTATACCATCACTGCACCTTTTCATCTCATCTTTTACTACTATCCACATGTGGTCCATGCCCAGCCTCATTCCAGTAAATAAGAACACACCTGGTCAACGTGACTCCATCCCTGCATGGGGTAGGATTTGTCCCTAGGACAGTTATACCTTTCGTAAGGGTGCGGCATGTTTTATCTGTTTTGTTGTTAACTGTGTTCTGTACCACTTTTGATGCATGTGCTGTTGCTGCCCCCCCCCGCCCGCCCATGCGTTACTTTTGATTCTTAAACTTCCGATAGACCGTGGCTCATTTTTGACTTGGAATGTTCAACCCGCGATGCAGAAGAGACCGAGTACCGTCAGGGGTATTAATATGTAACTCGAGAAATTGTGCACCTCCAGGAGATACACTGCGCTCTCTATAGCTACCCTCCGCTAACTTACTTTTGCACAATGTCTCATTTGGCCCGACCAGAAACGCCTTTTCCACATTAACAAATTTCGCTACCATTAACCCTCAAAATAATCCGCCGATAGTATGCGCGCCTACTTTTTGGGCAACTCACCGCCCATGCGCGGTGAGTCGTTTCTCAAATTGGGAGCATGCTTATCGCTGGCGCTACGGGAATAAATCTTTCCAACTGCCGGCAATCGCTGCACTTACCAGAAAGAAACGTCCATTCGAGCACTTAA
>JAMKCH010009510.1:0-39345 GCA_023653785.1 Ophioderma brevispina | reverse complement strand
ACTGCTGTCCCTATTTTGTCTGGGATCACATGACCATATTGAGTGAATTTCCCCAAACCAGTGCATTGTGGAATTGACTGAATACACCCTTTTGTTTACAATATAACTTACATTTAAATTGTATTCCTATACAATTAAATGTATGTATCTGGTAGAAACCCGCCACATGTGCACAATTTTTTATTTTGAGTTTTGCAGATTGAAAGTTCGAAATATAAATTTCCATAACTTTTTACTTCTCTTCTATATACACATATCAATAAGAATGCCTTATCCAATCTGACAAAAAATAAGTACAACTAACAGATTTTAAGGTATTTTCTTTTTTTTTTCAAAAACTGTCCTGTGCGACATGTGGCGGGTTGTCCCAGATCACATACAAATTGTGAAGAATCAAGTACATCTATATATCATCATTGCTTTATTTCCTAAACCAGGCTAGGTCCGCTTAGTAGCAATGCTATATTAACTTTTGAAACATAATAGTCTTATTTAAAACAAAAAAATCATAATGGATTTTCACCATCAATCTGCATATGTGATCTGGCATACACTTTGGGAGTATGCCTTGGCAACTAAATTTGAGAAGGGATTTGTTATTTTGTGGCAATTGCCTGTACTACGACTGTTTGTTAACAAATGTTAACGGTATGGCCTTGTCAATTATAATCAGTGATAATGTGGAATCAAACGGTCTTGAAAAGCCTTATTATCATTCACAAATCCGCCAGCCTTGCTTTAAGAGCCAAATAATTTAGCAAATAATGGAAGTTAATTTTAGATCTGTAGCATATCATAGCTACATTTCTATAACCCCTTTCAATACTGCTTCTATCTTGAATATTTACTAACCTACAGCTATCCCGCAGCTTGCTTGCACCAGCCAACCTTGCTTAAATGATGGCAACATTTATTGAGGGTGGGATAAATCAACCCCTATGTATTGCAGTCTCCCAGTATGGTTTGGGGCACATTGTGAAACTACCCAATAGATGTTTGCCAAACCCTTGCCTACATGAGCTCCTTGTGCTAATCTTCATGATGATTATTGTGTGATTGTCCTTATGGCTTCACGGCAAGACTGTGAACTGGACTACTTTTGTTCAATTTTGGTGGAAGGAATTGAAATCAAAAAAAAAAATTTTTGCTAAGTTTTAAATGGATACAATTTAGTATTTAATTGTCAAGATCTGAGTCATTATCTTCACCTTGGTATGTCTAGTCTGCTTAAAACCTAATTTTGAAGGATTCCCTGTTTAAAAAAATAATATATATGGGAAAGGTATGGAATAATTAGTCCAGAGGCGTGGTGTTTGGGATGTTTTATTCTTTCTGTAAAAAAATAAAAATACTTGAAGGAAAGTAAAAATTTAGAACTAATAAAACTTTCATCGTGTGAAGAAGATGGACAAATAATGAACACATCATAGGCCAAAAAGAAATTGTTGATTGGAGTACACGGGCCCGTGCAACATAGGGTAGGGTGGGAGGATTTCCTTTTTTTTTTTTTATTAATGCATTACTACATCCAAACATCACACATAGTCCTATGTAATTATTAATATTGATACTTTTGACTCTTATTATTGAATCAAAGAGAAGTTGGCAAAGTTACACCAGAAACACAAAAACACAAAAAATATTGAGAAATCGGTTTAAAATCAGGGTAAAATTTTTTTTAAATTATAAAGATTTTTGAAAATAAAAAAAAAAATTAGGGTAGTATACTTTTGTACACGGCTTGATTTTTCAAAATTAAGCGGGCGGTTACGCCAATACAACTTTTTTTTTTTTTGCCTAACCTACTAACTCATGCTCTTACTGAACAAGTTCTGCTTCAGAAATCCTTGCCTGTGCTAGCGCTCCTTGCAAAAACCAGCCATTGCTATGAAACCTCCCGATTTGACGGATTCACTGTGCATGTCAGTTGGGTTGGAAGGAACATACTGTGATGTACCTTTAGATCGGTGTGTTCTTGATCGCTGTCAGAATGGCGCCACCTGTGTTAAAATCAGACTCATGATTCATGTGTGTTTGCCCTCCTTTGTTTGAAGGAGTCCACTGTGAAATTGGTACTAATTTTTGTTGTATGTCTCTATCGTATTGTCTTACAATCCCTTATACATCTATTATCAGCAACAAGTAACTCCATGTATTGAATCAGTTTTAACTATTAAAAGAATAAATGACATTACTTTGTCTTCCTCTGAAGTATGAAGTGATGCGTGTGCTATACCCATGCCTATGCATTTCATGCAGTACCCTTGTTGCTTCGCAGAGTGCGCGCTGACAGTCGTACAAATGTTCCACGCGTCCCTACTTCTACTTCGAGCTAGATAGAGTAAAAAGTTCATGTTCAATGTAATTCTACATTCAATTGCAGTCATATTGAATTAAAATTGAAATGCACAATATCCCACAAATTGCTTTAATTCCCAACCAGGCTAAAGCCACTTAGTAATGTGTTATATTGTTTATCTTTGGAAACACAAATATTCTTAATCTAAATAAGATAAAAACAATCATCATGATTTCCACTGATGCTTTTTGTTTCCACATTAATCTGGCATACACTGGTTTAATCTGTTAGTATGCATTGCATTGTAATTTTTAAAAAAATGGGACATTGCAGTGGAGGTAGATTACTGATAACTCCCCCTTTTAAAATTTGCCTTCAGGCAGAAATTATTGTATGCTTAAACACACTTGAAAACTTCTTGCCATTATCAATATATATGTATAATGTTGAGGCAGGGCCAATTCTTGTTCCTTTACAATTACATCTTGAGCATTCCTACTTAAGTGTTGATATAAGTATAGGGTTATAATCAGAATCCCATTCTAGAAGTTTGGGGCAGAAAGGTTTGAAGATGTGGTTTTCTATAGTTTGGAGGGTACTGAATCAAATTTTTTGGGTCCAACCTCGGGGATGTGGGGAACTTTGACAATAAGGGGGTAAAATGAGTACAGGGGTATATTTGAAATCAAGCCAAATTTTGTTTGGTAAATGTACACCAGTGGTATTGTCTCACTCTAAGGATTAAAAAAGGTATAGTTGTCTAGGTTCCGACCTTTATTTAAACCGGTACAGCCCTACTAAGGTCAATGTCATCCTGGTGGTAAACCTTACCCAGTGCTCCGATTCGTTGAAACTGGTGTCCAAATTGTTCCCTTGCCTTATTTAACAACGTTTGGCATTTGGTTCTAATTCATGGTCAAATGTCAGGTTCTACAGGGTTCTATAGGGGTCACAAAACTTGACCTCAAATTTTATAAAGAACTGTCACCCAAAGAATTGAAATACATTTTCGATTCAGTCTGACCAGGGCAATAAATTGACACCGGTTTCAACAAAAATCAAGTACTGGAATGTTTTTGCCCCAGAATGACGCTTGGAACCTTATCAGGGCTGTAGCTTCGAGTAACTACAGGTCGTAACCTATCCAAACTATACCTTTTTAATCCATATAATGAACAAATCATTGGTGTACATTTTTAAAAAAAACAACAATTTGACTGAGAATTCAAATTTACCCCTGTAACTAATTTACCCCCTTATGGACAAAGTTCCCCCACATTTCCCCGAGGTTGGACCCAAAAAATCTGATTCCGCGCCCTTCAAACTATATAGAAACATCTTCAACGCTTCTTCCCCAAACTTCTAGAATGGGATTCTCGTTTATAACTTAACCCCTACTATAGCAGAGATTTTGTGAATTTTGGGCAATTGAAAATGGAAAGCATTATTCAAACATGTTACATCTCCTTGCAGTGAAGTTGCTGCGTGTGTGGCCTGTCGAAGGTATTAGATCTTCCAGGTTTCAGATTAATTGGAATCAAAAAAGGACTTGCAAGAAAGCCTTATTATTCAAAAAACAAATTAAAAAAGTCTTCAGTGCGCCGTGATTGGGAGTGTAATTTAGGCAACCCTAATGTTAAGTACATTTTAGACCCCATTATCTATACCTCTTGTAACCACTGTCTTCTTTCTTGAATATTACGAACCTACAGCTATCCCGCAGCTTGCTTGCACCAGCGCCTGCTTAAATGGCTGGCACATGTCTTGAGGGTGTCGGATAAATCAACATATGTATGTGCATGCTCCCAAAGGATGGCTGGGGGGCACATTGTGAAAGACGCCCACAATAGATGTAGTTTGCCAAACCCCTGCCATTACATTGCTGCTCCTGTGCAAATTTCTCCTGAGGATTATGTTGTGATTGTCCTTATGGCTCCCAGGAAAGAACTGTGAACAGGGTACTAACTTTTGTTCAATTTTGGTGAAAGGAATCATTCAAATGTTCGTGCTAAGTTTTGAAGTGAATTGATGGCATTTTGAGATTTAATACTTAATTTTCAAAATTTTATTATTTTATTGCTTGTTTGTTTGAATTCGTTTTTTTTATATATTAATAGATTTATAAATAAGAATTAAAATGGGGAAAATTAAGAATATAATTGGACGAGAGTTGGGATTGGATGTTAATTATGTCATGGTAAAACAATTGATTGTGAGGAAAATAAAAACTACATTAAAATTTATCTGGTTGAAGAAAAGCTCCAAAACTGTAATGAACACAAACATAACCTACTAACTCAATGTGCTGTAACTAACAATCTCTGCTTCAGAAATCCATGGCCTGGTGATAGCAACCCTTGCAAAAACAAGCCTCTGCTTTGAACGCTCCGATTATACGGAATTCTTCTGTGAGGCCGTGCTGGGTGGGAAGGGAATGACTGTGAGTACCTGTAGATCTGTGGTTCTGAGCGAGTGTCAGATGGCGCAATTGTATGAATACTACAGACTCATTATGTGTGCGTGGTCTCCTTGTTGAGGCGTCCACTGTGAAACTGGTTTAGTAACTTACTGGTGGGCTGGCATGTATTGTTATCTAATGGTATTGTTATATAAGGTAGAGTCTATTAATTGATACTGGTTCTAGGGAGCCAAGCGTCAGTTTCTCCAACAACAAATGAGTAACAACTATATGACTGTCCAGAAAATTAAAGATAACTCCTTATCCTAGTAAACATATACTGATGTCAGGAAAAATCAATTACTAATTAAAAGACTTCATCCAAAACTTTAATTAAAGAGGAATCCAGACTTGATCAACCTGGATGATAAAACTATCAGCTGGATAAAGGACGGATCATCCACTGTTGATGCTTGGACTTACACACATTAAGAAGTGAGTGAGGAACGAGGTTAATTGACAATTAATCCAAATTGGACTCAATGATTCCAAGTTAAAAAAAACCGAATTCTTGCTGTGTTTTGATAATTTGGTCAATTATAGGCGATTATATCAAATAACTTATTTGTTGTCAATTTACAAAAATTTTTGCCATGTGTGGAATTTAAAAAAAATACTTAGCAAAGGGCAACCTAGGGTCAAAAACTTTATGAAAAAAAAATTTAACACTCAATCTAAGTTTACTGATGGCCAGTGCATAAATGCTGCAGCTAGAGGAAAGAACAGAAATGCAATACCACTGCTAACAAAACAGCAGTGCTTTGAACCAGCTCTGGAGAAAGGACCACTTACAAAATTACATAACCATAAAGCATATACATTGCTGAGAAGGTTTGTTTTAGTCGTGCCACAGACTTTGAAGTTTAGATGTACCTTATGCAACACAAATGAGCTAAATTAACCTACCTTAAGTTTATAGCTTCATTCATAGTCATACCTGATGATAAATTAATAAATATATTGCATTCTGCAGATATGACTGGTAACCTTAATAAAATTCTAAGGGATGGAATACATAATAAGTAATAAACAAAGTTGCCTTTCTTAGCAACGACTGATTGCATTAAAATAGGAATGTTTGTTGCTGCAATCTATTTGAGCTGATTATAGTTTTAATAGCTGAAATGTTTTAATTAATTAAGTGATACTCAAGAGGTACTCTTGCAGTTTGAATTATGAAAGCTGTTAGGTAACGAGAACTGCCTCTAAAAGATTGAAATGGCAGTTAAATGATGGCACAAATGAAGATATGGTCTGGGAGAAATAAAGTATGTTAGTAGTTGGCTATACCCTCAATTTGCTTAAGATAATGTTAAGGGCAGAATGTCATTAGATGAGAGTAAAGTAAAGCATATTCATTGTTATTAAATCCTGTAAATGTTCTTCATAACAATAAAGGCTGACTCAGGAGATTTCCCATGAGGGGCGCACTCAATTTTCAAACAAATCGTGTTTTTGCATATAATATATGTGTATCCATGCACTAATCACTGTGTGAAATAACTAAGTTTCAAATGAAAGTTCCTTCATATAGAAACTCATAACTTCTATTATAAACGTCGGATCCAGAATTTTTGTCTATACATGGTTCCTATGGTACTGTTATGCTGTTGCATAAATGTAACTGCATGAAAAACAAGAAAATCAGAGTCATCTCTAACTTTTGAAATACCGCATTCAGATCTTTAGTTCTGATGACTTTAGTTTCAATTTTTACACAAATATATATATATGATAATCTATATATATACTATATCTTATTATATATATTTGAGTTAGATTGAACATTGTAGGGCGAAAATAGTAAATCTACTCTATAATGAACATTTCTTATATGATAATTAATAATATTCATATCTTTGTGTGCTAATGAGATTATCTCTCATTGGCTAAATTATATCAGTTCTTGTGCGGAATAAGCGCCCAACCAAAGGATAACGTTAAGGCGACGGTAAGGAAATATTTCGCTCCTAACGTACAAGTCTATGTTTATGATAGAAAATTTCGCCCTAGCGTAGGATATAGTGATATATATATATATATTATATATGTCTCTGAGTCGGCTTTTTAAGATAGTATTTGGTGTCGAATATGCATTCTCCCTGTAAATGTTGTACCCAGCTCAAATCCCAGAACACAAAGACTAGTCATTTCTGTCATCATGAAATGAAAATTATGGGTAAACATACTAATGCATAAACATACTAACAAAATTTCATCCTTTGCTTCTTTAGTGGTGACCCTGTCAATCCTCGTGTGTTGTTAATGGTTGCAACCTGTACCTCTAGGACCGGACATTTTTCTGCACTTGTCCTGATGGGTTTGAAGGGGAAAAATGTCAAACACCAGGCATGTGATCTATCTCTTAGCTAGTGTGGAATTGTGCTACAAATCTGATTGGTGTAATTTCTGTGAAAAGTTTTGTGTTATAAGTCATTATTTTATGATCGGTGAAATTACTTTGGTACAGAGGGTATTCATTGGAACTTTGGAAGTTTGGTCTGTTCATGTTGCTGCTTTTTTTATCCCCACACGATCAATCCTAAATCCCAATGTTAGGCCACCAGCACAGTGCGATTAATCGGAGCTGTAATTTATAAAATGAGTGGGACATTGCCATGCAATGATCCATTGAGGAAATTATGATTTTTTTAAAGGAAAACATATTGTTTTTATCTGATTCCTACATCAAAAACTTCCTCCCTGTCACCATTCAATTTGGATACACAGGACACTTGAAAGAGGGTTGCTTCAGTGATAAACGGGGAGTGGGAAGTTCATTTAATAGGCAAAGTATCCCAGCAATTATGATAAAGATTCTCTTGGAGTTACTAAGTAAAGGCATGGTAACGATGCGTCCGCAGATTTGCTATTGTGAAAAATTGCCTTAAATGTCTTCAACAAATGACAATTGTAATTAGGGAAATGTTCACTCTTTATGCTTTGTTTTATTAAATTTCCTAAGAATTTTTCTTATTTTCTGCATGGTGCCCATCTGTGTCTTGCTGGAATTGTACTCTAATCTGTACCTTTTGTATTGGTGTTATAGGTTCAGATCCATGTGATCTGTCTCCTTGCTTAAACAATGCTACTTGCTCAAGACTAAGGGTACTGAATATACTTGTAACTGTACATCTGGCTTTATTGGGGCTAACTGTGAATACCAGGCAGTTTTATTAGTTTACTTTTATGCTTTTTATATTTTAATTGAACTAGTAAGATTAATATAAAGTGTAATATGAGCAATATAACTGATTGAGTATTTACCCATTAAAAAGTAATTTTCTACAAAATTAAACATTATGTATTTTTTTTTGATTTCCTTGAGTATCATTACAGTAATTGTTCTTTTAACGATGATAATCCACCCGAAGTGCTCAGAGCCACTGTGTGGGGCACCCAAGGATGCTATATTAGAACACAAGTAAATCAGAAAAAAACAACAAGGAAGTCTGTATTGAAGAAGTCTGAGTCATGTGTTTTGTTGCTTTAGCTGCGCCTTACTAATATTTGATATCAATAACCTGGTTTTAAAGTGTCTTGCCGATTGGAGCTGAACAAAGTTTAGTTATTGATAGTTTCTATATTTATCATTGCATTGTGTGAAGCTAATGAACTCATTTCAATTAAATTTTAGAAATTTCATTAAAAAACAAAAAAATACATATAAACCTAAGTATATGCATACCATGTTTGAAGTACTTACAAATATGTCCACGGTAAAGGGGAGTTTCTTTGTTCAATAGTTTTACACACAATGTTAATTAACCACACAAGTATTTCTTTGTATTCTTTCTGCTTGCAGTTGTGATCCCTGTGCTGAAAATCCTCTTAATAATGCGAGCTGTGCAAGCAATGGCACCAGCTATGTCTGCTCATGCCCTGATGGATTTATGGGCACTAACTGTGAAATACCAGGCATGTTTGTTACTATATGTGTGGTTTCAGTTCCGGACTGTAATAGATTGTGTCTCTCTATTATTGTGCTTCAAATAAGCCTTTAAAATCAGCTGCTTTCTTATGAGTTTTGTTTTAGTTCAATTTGATAGAAGATTAAGTATAGTACTTGGTTTCAACCCTGTAATAAAGTGGTATTGGAAAGAGAAATCAGGCAAAATAGTGATAATAAACAGTTAGGCACTGATTGATAATGAAAAAAATTAGGCATTCATGACAGTCTAGGTCTTTTATTTCTTTAAATGGCTAGAAGCTTCAATTCATTACTTAATGCATTGCGTTGCATTAGTGTTTTGTGTCCAAAACTGCCCTCTCGATCCAAAATTCTGCATCGTGGTTCTGCAATAATTTCTATGCAATGCAGTGAGTTGCATTGAGTTATGGCAGAGAGCAATTGATATATTGGTAATGCAATGCAGTGCAGCAAGGTATGAAATAAAAGGAAAGGGTACTGATAAAGAACAATCAAGTTAAATATTTTGTACATCAAAGTTAGAAATTCATGGAATAATAAAGAAAAATACAAGGAATCATAACAGTCCCAGCCACCATGATAGCCAAGACATGCTTATTTTATACTAATCACACTTTGTGTTTATGTGTTCATCTTTTGCTTGTATTTTCACCAATGTATTTACCATAGATCCATGTGCTGAAAATCCCTGCTTATAATAATGCACCTGCACCACTAACAGAAACTGCATCTATCTGCCTGGTCCTCTTGGATTTACTGGAGATATTGTCAATAATACCACTTGGGCCAATTTAACCTGAAGGTTATTTTTTCTGAATTAATATAGAAAAATATAAAAAATAAAAGAAATAAACTTGGGAACCAAACTTTTCTATTTTGACTGTGCCATTAAGGTAATGAGATTTGAATTATAATTGGTGTGTTATTACTACTGCTGCCTTCATGAGTTTACTGGTGGTAATTGTCAAGGTAAGCATTTCGGTGGTACAATTTAAATTGTCCATAAAGTTTCATAGTTTATCACTTCAAAATCAAAAAATACATTTCATCGTATTAGGCAGCTAAAGCAGCTGCATTTGATATATCTGTAATTAAACACAAAGAATATATTTGACAACTATGAATGGCAATTTAAATGAACGTTACAAGCCTTAATTATTAAGAAACGTATTAAGCTAAAAGTGGCCATTTTGTGCCTTAAAGTGTGACAATGCCAGGCCATGAGCCCATTGGTAGGCTAGTTTCTGTTTGCTGTCCAAAATTCTTGCATAGTCAAGATTTTTGTGTTGTCACCTTCATGTATTATTTTTATTCAATTCTCATGCGGTGCTTCAAATTATTTAGCTTCTTGTATTGTGCTTGCTTACATTATGTGTGTTTATTTTTTCTGATCTTTACATGTGGGTCATTATAGATCCATGTGCTGATACCAGCTGCTTAAATAACACTTCCTTCTCCATTAATGGTAACTGTATATAACTGCTCTTGCCCCCTTGATTTACTGGACCTAATTGTCCAAGACCAAGGCATGTTACTAATTTTCAATATAACCATTAACAGCGTAAGTGATTTCAATGCACAAACTGAATAACATATCCAATGGTATTGGTCAATTTCTGTAAACTAAACAAAATAAAAAATCTCCCCAAAAATATTAATATCCCATTCTCCATATATAGCAGTTCTCACATACTTTTTTTTATCTTTTCTCCTAACTTAAACTTGCATGTCCATGTCAATCTAAAAGAATTGTTACTCGGTCGTTACTTAAAGGCCATAGCAGTGGCCACCCAAAAAATCAATTTTTTAAAATTATTAATGTTTTTATGTGCATTTGTTTTTTTATAAAAGTGAATATACGTCTGCCGAATTTTCCAAAGTTATTTCTTTACACTGAAAAATTCAGAAGAAGGAAAACTGCAGTGGCCTTCAAGATAGATTCTCCATTCAATTACATGTTTTGTAATCAGTGTCCGTATGGACATAATGACTAAAGATGTCTATTTTGTCCGTATTGTGTTGCCTTTTGTGGTCTTGTCACTTGTAGATATGTTAGGATACTATCCTGTGTTACAAAACATGCACAAAATCTGATTTTTTTATTTTCGATTTTTGTATAGCAACTCCTGAATCGCCTTGAACACATCTCTAACACTTGATTGCCCCTGAATGGAAAATTACTTGTTAATACTTGTCATAATTACATTGCTTTCCAATGCATTCACTGTTCCTTCAACCCAGTTTTTCTGCTTTAGAAGTTAGTAAGTGTAACACGTTATTTTAAGTGCCCGTTGTACGAATTAATTGTGTCTTACACTTTTGTCTTTTCTCTAACTCTAAACTTGGATTCCCTGCAATCCCACCCATGTCTTACATGCCACCTGCTAAGTCCGCTTTGGACTGATACAGTGTGTGTCTGCGATCCAGGTTACGCTGGCATTTTGTGAATAAGAGGCATTATGTTGTCATTCTGCATGCTTAAGCTGTTTAGTCTTGGTATAGAATAAAAACCTTCTACTCTTTTTAGGGGGGGGGGGGGGGGGGGGGGGGGGGGGGGGTTGAGTGTATAATCGCCAACTTCTGTTTACTATCTGGGAATTTTAGATATGTTGATAACCGCATGCGATCTCAATGACAGCACAGTCTTATAACTTGTGTCAAAGACCATCGAATGTATCTGCATAATCTGTTTTGCATGCGCACATAAACAGCACATAAACTATTGATTAGAAATGCTGGATCAACATGGTGTGCACTCACATTCAACAGTGATGGGGGATGGTTGGTCTGTATCTCACATTAGGTTCTTTTTTCATTGAACAAGAAACTTATCTCTGAAGAGAGTAAACATTTTTTAGTCATCACAGTAAAAACTGAAATAATTCAGATTTGGGCATTGAAGGCTATTAGCTAAAGTAGTAAAAGGATTGTTCTTGAAAATTACCAATACAAACTAGGTTGAGGGAAACATATGGTGTGAGCAGTTTAAAGGGGATATTGGTATTGACACTCACTATCCCCCATGCATTTCATAGATTAGCATTGAAGTTGATTATCTAGACACTTTTAATTTGGTCCTTATATCAATTATCCACGAGAACACAGGAGAAAGCGTCACCCAGTTTAGCGTAGCCATGGATGTGAGGTGTCTGCGCAAACTATGTGTGTAATGACCTGTCAATACATCTGTTGTGAGACAAAATAATATACCCAAACACAGCAGGTAAGAAAAAAGGTAGTATTCATGATTGTGCCATGTGATACAGACCCAATAAGTGCAGTTAGAAGTTGATTCTTATCATAGGCTTCACCCATCTGAAATCCTTCAACTTTTTGTAAAAGCTTTACTAACTCTTCAATAGAGTGGTGATGCATTTCAAATATGTAACTAAACGGCCATTCCATCAGAATCTAGGCTCCCTGTGGTGGAAGATTTCCAAGGGTGGTGTGGATTGACCATTTACAATTATGTCTATGCCTCCTCCAAGTTAGTGTTTAGATATTTTGTTATTGTTATCTCAGTTCGTCAGTTATTTAAAATTGTTCTCACTAACATATGCGATTAAAATGTATGAAATTATGGGTAAGGTTATTAATCTTTCATCTGTAACCCCCTTGCCTATTGATTGGAGTGTGGGACATGAGTCATTTAGAGTCGGATGGATAGGTAATTATGTTTATTAAGTTGTAAAGTATACCATTTTGTAAAGGACAAGAATCCAACTAGCACAGCAGATAGCTTTCAAATATGAGCATTTCTAAAGACAAGCACAGAAGTTGACTTTACTCCCTTGAGGAAAGCATACAAACTATAATTTCAATATTCCAGTTCAGGTCTGCATGGTATACACCTTGTATCCTTCACTCCGCATCAACACCATGGGGGGTCATCATCATTTTCCATTGGGGTCTGTACACTGTGATATTTGTTCTAACAATACTTTATGGTTTGTTTTTACAAAGTGGATCCATGTGCCATGCGCCTTGTCGACGGTGCCACAGTTAATACAGTGGGGGATGCATATCATGGCGAATGCCTATTGACTATGAAGGATCTAATTGTGAAATTTCAAGTAAGAGAGGTTTGTCAACTGTGAGGGTGGGTCTTTGTGAAGAATGGTGAATGTGGCATTGTCAACTTGAGAAATCTTGTGTTTAAATTGTAAATTAGTCATCATTATTTGACTAACAACACTATTATTTGATTTTATTTAACTCAAAGTTGCGTGTTTTGCTTGGTTGAAGTCATTTTTATCTGTACCTAAAGAGAATGCATTATGTCCAGTTGATTTCATTGGTTGTAATTTGGTTGCCAAATTGGGTTGCCCAAACTGCCACATTATTTTGATCTTATCGGATTTTAGTACAGGCTGCTGAAAAGGTGGTCTTCCTTAGCCACCAAACAACTTTTCTTTCTCTTTTCTCTTCCATCTGAGTATCCTTTACCACTTGCCACCACATTTTTTCATGCCGTCCTTTTGGTCCTGTGAATCATCACTAGAGTTGGTGGTAAGATTCCAAAATTCTCTGTGTTTCTAAGAAATTAGGGCAACTGCAGAACAGCAATACACTGACTCTCATCAAATGATAAGTTTGTATTAAACCACAAGATTTTTCTAGTTAAAGACACTATCATGATTTTGCCTGAAAAGCGTCCACAATTTTCAAATTTGAAAATAAATGGACCTTTTTAAAAGTGAACGATAAATCTGGTAAAATCCCAATAAGTTTAACGTTTTCCAACTGAAGAATTGAGCGAAAGAAGAAAACCCACAGTTTTCAAAGATAAATAATCTCCATTCAGTTACATGTTTTGTCGTACGTGTCCGTATGGAGCGTCATCTGAAATACCTGCTTTTTGCCTTCTTAGGTTGGCTTCTGGTTTAGATTATTTTTAGGATACCTGTACTTGTTACCGACATGCAAAAAACTGATTTTTGATATTGTTTGTTTTCTGATTTAGCAATCACTGAGAGCGGCTTAAAAAAAAAATTGATGTAACAAGATTTGGCAGTTGGTCTGCATCCTCCGTATCCTTTCATCCGTTGGTGTTTCTAGGTATCTTATTCTTACTTCTTGAAAGTGGGCACTTTTTAATTTCATATTTTTTTCAGTCGTAAATGCCTGTGATTCATCCTTGTGAGAATGGTGCTACATGTTTTGTCGTAGCCAGTGGCTACAGATGTTTCTGTCCAGTGGCTTTATTGGAGTCAATTGTGAAATGCAGGGTAAGTGGAAGTTCAGATCTTTTGAACAACACTGAAATGCACCTTGTTTGTTCTGTTGTCTCACTATTTATGGTATTGTGCAATGACCACTAACTATCAGGACAACCTACTTAAAGGGATTGATGACTGATTAAGTCTTAAGTTCATCTTGATTAGAATGGCCTTCACCCCGAATTCCCATCTGTAAAGTTTCGCGCTGATATTTCAACTGTGAGAGCTGCTAAAAACGTGATTTGGCAATCCCATAGAGGACTGTGTAAAATTATATTGGTCAACCAAAAGGGGGCGTATTTTTGTTCGTCACATTCCCAAAAACCAACTCCTTTAGCCCTAAGGATTCAAAGGGTAATGAGAAAAAGAAGTGCTTTCTTCGATTCCAAAATGTTGACCCACTTCCGGTAAAATATGGGTTCCGGGGGAGGAGGTATAGCAATTGGACCATGGACCTATTAAGGGAGTTTGTCAGTTTAGTAATCTGATTTGATTTAATTTTTCACAAAATGATTCTGTAAAGCAGCTAGGCTGCTCTAAAGGCTTGTACTCAGAAATGAAAAGCCAGGCATCTGCAGAGATGTTGAACAAAGTATATCCAGACCTCCATTTTGGTGCTAGTTATTAATATTTAATACAAGGACATTGTGGAATCTAAAAAAAAAGACGATTTAATTTCAGTAAAATTGAAAATGTCATTCAAAAAGATGTCCAACTTTAGCTGACATATTGTCTAGCAACAATATTATTTGAGGACATAAAAACCCTTTTCAGGTAAAATACAAGCAACAAGAGATTTGAAGGCACCCAAATATTCGGTCATAATAGTAATTTCACATTATATATCTAGACACTTCCAATAGATTTTACCTTGTATTATGTTACAAGATAATGTCTAAAAGAGAGAGAAAAAAATGTGATTTTGATTTGCTTATAATTTAAAATAAATATTGTAGGCGGCTGAATTCGTATTTGCCGTATTCATTCATTGGATATTTTTATGGAAAAACTTACATTCAAGGCCAAAAATCAGAAACTTTCAATATTTTTAGGAAACCTGATATGCGAAATAACTTCTCGTTGAACCTTAACCATGCGGTAGGTAATCACCAGTACACCAGGACTGACACAATGCAGTCCAGAGTAGTATGTTATGCTGAACCTATGTTAGTTGATTTTACTATCGAATGTTAATTTGTGCTTGTTCCGTTTGATGTCTATGTGTTATCTAACGTGATACGAGTGCCATGATACTTGGCATACACTCACCACCAAGTATTGTGGGAAACAAAACATGCATTGTAATGCAGAAGTGTTAATGCATTATTGCAAACCCTATTCACTACTATGCACTTGGGTGGTCCCAAAGACAATCGGAACAAGACACTTTTAAGTCACTGATAAAAAGCCGAATATTTCATTGCTGATTATGATTTCTCACTTCTAGAACCTTGCATTTTTTTTGTTTTTTTTTTTTTTGTGTTTTTGACCAAGTCCCTGTTTAAATGGAGCTACGTGTCTGTCTAGTGGGGAATAATATATTTGCACATGTGCACGGGGATATGAGGGAAGAAACTGTCAAGTCCAGGGTAAGTCTGGCTTACTAACATTGGTAATGGCAGTGTTTCAGAGAAAAAATGTAAACTAACACTACGATAGTTGCATTGTAGTAGGAAAACCAAAGTTTTAAATCGGTTTTGTCCCTTGTAACGGGTTGGGGTGGCCGGTTTTCACCTCACACTCGCAGCAAATGACCTTAATCCTTCCTTCACTTCACCCGATTCCATGCATCCTCATCTCAACCACCCTCCTACTCTCCTCCTCCACTAGCTCTTCCCTTGGCTCTTTGGACGTCCCTATGTAACATATTGGGAATGTTTTAATTTGAAAAGTTTCACAATATTTGAAAAAAAATCATGGTGGTATGTATACACATTCGATGTTATACATGTGGATTTTCTGGACCTTTTAATTTTAGATGTTAACAGAGGCACCTCTCACTCCACATAAAACCGATTTGCCTTAAGGGTAACTTTATTTTGCATGGTTACAAACAATGTGATATATTCCATCAGGTAATGTACATTGGTGTTCAATGAAATAAAGGGCAGGTCATTCAGTGCCATGCACTTTCCATTAGTTCACCGTATCTTCTTTACAGAGCTACCCTGTTAATTTTATCAACCCATAGTCGATATATGCCAATTAGCGCGTCTTGCTCGGTGCAGTGTTCACAGAAAGTGCGTTGTTGGATACACTTAAGGCGATGCACTATTCTTCACATTTGGAAACACTGAGTACGCGCAGGAGCACCAGGGTGCAAACTGCAAAGCACAAAAATGCCAAAACTATCGTTTCGCTTTAGATTTGTAAAATTTATTAAAAGTTAAAAAAAAAAAAAAAATGGAAATATTTTATTTAGTATTATAGGCGAATAATTATGTCTCTATACATGATATTTAGGTTTTCTTGAAAGATTTTCATTTTTGAAAGGGATTCAAACCATGTTACCAAGAATGGGTCATCTCAAATCAACCAACTTGCATTGATGCGTCTGCATTATTTTTATCCTGCTTAGTCGCCCTTGCGGAATAAAAATATGCAGATGCATGGGTGCATCACTGTTGATTTGTGATGAACCACTCTGTAAACAATGTCGAATACTCCTAATTCAGCAACTCCCCCTTTCCTTTGCTACATGAGTGCACATTGTTGATTGGTGATGAATCCATCATTATTGCTTCCGTATACACTGCAACTTGTTTTCCGGATGCGTGATATACCATGCACGTTTTTAATATGAATGATGTACCTGTTTTTGTCACACTTCTTGGTTGTTGTGATGGCGTCATTTGAAATTGTAAGTCATGTAAAATTCAACAAAAACAAAGTATTCATCACCTACAATCTTGGAAAAATTAGTTTTAAACACTCCCCCAATAATTTTCCTACAATGCTCACCCCTGAGCCCGAGTTTTTAAGGCCTACAACTCATGTTATTCCTCAATTTGAATGCCCCACCTTACATTTCACCTTAAACCTTCCCCACCCCCATCATCAGTTTGGGGAATGCCAGAACTGCGATTATGATACCCCATTCAACATTGTTTGGGGGGATACAGGGAAACAGTTTTCTGAAAATCGTTCAAAGTGTTCCAACAATGTTTTTTCCAAGATGGTAGGCACCTGTCAGATCATCAATCAATTGCTTTAAACATGCCTATAGAACACCAAGAACAATGGTATTGGCGTTGCTGACCCACACCATGTCTCAAATCAGCCTTGGCTGCGTAGCAGCATTCTCCCATGCACATCTATCTTTGGAGTGTCGGCTATCTGCTCACTTGTATCATGCCTTTACATACCCTATCACACCGTTGGGATGTAGGCTAAATACTAGGTTCGTGGACTCCAAGTCTGCCTTTCCATAGGTGGGTATGTTAGAGGGGTATCTTTCCCTCAGCCTTCCTCTGGCAGAACGAAGGATGTTGTCCAAAGAAAGGCTTTTTCCACAGACGTCTAGCTTCCAGAAGGCCCTCCTGCTAATGCTTGGCGTCTTTTTAGTCGCGGTGCAGCAGATGCATTTTGGAGCCAAATACTTTGAAATCTGTCACATGGTTGATGGGATTCACCAATAAGACTGAGTGTTGATGATGATGATACAATTTGCAGTCATGTACTCTGCCTTGGATACGCTTATTATGAGGCCCAGATTTGCTGCTGCCGCTGCAGTATTGGTCAGCTGGGTCTGTGCCCATCGAATAGTGGATTCCAGCAGGGCAATATCACAGCAAATCCAAGTCATTCAATACTTTTGGCTGCGTATTGGTCGGAGTGGAGCGGCGGAGGGTGTGTTACAATTCCAGAGTCACAATCTAATGTGGCCCTCTTCATTAAAAAGTCTACTAATATGATGAAAAGGAATGGCGCTAAAACATAACCCTGAAGAACTCCGGTAGAGACTTCGGAAGGATCCGAAATGTTTCTGTCGACCATTACTGCACTTTTAGACTTTTTATAGAGCGCCTTATGGCATTCAAATACTGCTCTCCGGTATTCCATAATGCCGCTCAAGCACAATAAACCTTTCTATTGATGTAATCAAAGTCCTTCTTAAAGTCTATAAAGGTGACTTAAGAGGAGGTTTTTTTGTTTGCTGTATCCCCAATTCATTGTAAGGCCCTTGTGGTGGTTCAGGATTTATTCAACTAGGTGGTTGCTGATCGCGGCGGCGTGTATCCAATGATCGGACGCTCCTAACATGGCCCGCTATTTGAGGCTGTGGCGGGTTGGGAAACGTCAGGGTTTGCACCCTACGTCTTATTCTACACTGACTGCGATGTACAGTACAATTTGTGACTCTGTACAGGGACCGACGGCTTAACGTCCCCTCCGAAGGACGGGATGCTTTCATGATCCATTTGCCCCCCAATGTCCAAGTCAAGTGAACCATGGAGAGAGGGCGGTATTCGTATTTAAGATTCAATAGCTGTATACAATCAAATCCCGAATTGATAGTACCCGAACAAAGCCCAGCAAGTGCCACACGAACCCCCACGCGGGATTCGAAACCCGGAAGTTTGATGGTAATTGGCCCAGAGAAGGCAAGCAACCCTACCGCTAGGCCAACGCTCCATCCAAGAGGAGTCTGGTATCTTGGAAAACCTTCCTGATTCTTCTGAGAATATGGATCTGCTGGGCACAACTTCTTCCAGAACGAAATCCAGCCGGTTGCTTCTTAAATGGGCTTCCCCATGATCTCTGATTCTGTTAAAAGATCTTTTCTTGTAAACCTTGGCTGTACTTGACAGAAGAGATATTCCTCGATAGTTGGGTCATCAGACTTAGGTCTCCCTTCTTGGGTAGATGAACAATGATGTTAGGGGTCCATTGGCTGGGTTGGAGTGAGGAGTGGTGCAATACTTCAGTACAAAAAGACCATGAACAACGTAGCCATTGCATCACCACCTATTCTGGAGTGCTTCCATTTGTAATTGCACTGTCAAGTCCGGAGGCCTTATTGTTCTTCATTTGGCTAGGGATAGTAGAGTCTCCTCTATGTTGGTGGATTGGTTTCGAGGGGCAGATCTTGAGAAGCCAGTGGAGGCAGGTCAAAAATTAGTCAACCGTGGCTTGGTGTGTTGAGCAAGGAACGAAGTATTCCGACATTCTGCAAGTAGGTCCTTCTCACTTGGTGGGTGGAGGTGCCATCTTTTGTTGACTTGGACAGGGTTTCTTGTCTTTGCAGAAGGATTATGGATGATTTTCCATTGGGGTGTGGTCTAATCACCATTGAGTCCGCCACTTTGAGATCTTCCAATTGTGTGTAGAGGCATGGCGGCCTCATCTGGCGTGTAATCTCTTCACGCTGGAGTTAGCCTTCCAAAGTTCTCTGGACTACTTAGACTTGGACAAACCAGGTATCTTTTTTTGCTTCATTCCTCATCCCTTGACTTCAGATGGCTAGTTATTTTTCAGTTACCCAGCTCGGTCATGCCACATACATGTACCATCCGCCAACACGCATGGCAGGTGCTAGATGAAGGTGATCGTCGCAATATCTGCCTCGCAGAATCATTAAACAACACAAGTGTCCGTTCTGC
The DNA here is from genome assembly GCA_023653785.1 of Ophioderma brevispina. Taxonomy (NCBI): domain Eukaryota; kingdom Metazoa; phylum Echinodermata; class Ophiuroidea; order Amphilepidida; family Ophiodermatidae; genus Ophioderma; species Ophioderma brevispina. Next base: position 19,835 of record JAMKCH010009510.1, on the reverse strand, counting down.
AGTTTCAACAATGCAAACCATCCAATGATTTCAGTAAGTAAAGTGAAGGACCTATGGGTTCATTTTCAGCTTGTTTGAAGATTTTCCTTTGGATCTCCTTAAAGTTGTTTAAAAATAATGGTGATACCAGAGGGCATAGATAGCTTTTTTTTTTTTTTTTTTGTTTTTTTTTTTTTTTTTCTTTTTTTTTTTTTTTTTTTTTTAGATGCATGAGTACACATAAATGCTGTGTAACGCAGGTACCCCAATGGTTACCACGATAATTTGAATTGTAACAAGTATTCACAATGAGGTAAATGGGGTAAATAATACAAATAATGAAGATAAAAGAGTTGTGTGAAAGCAGTCCACAAAAAATACTAATGTTCTATTATTAATATCTAACCTGATAACTGATATGAGTATCATGGTCAATATATTTGTCACAATCTGATTAATGATTAGCTTCATTGAAGATGACCATTGAGAAGACCATATCAGTTGTGAATGTAGATAAAGCAGAGGGGTTGTTTTGAATCAATCCCTGATGCATCGCAATGTACCTATATCGTACTGTACTAAACACATTCAGTACTAACAATGTCAGTACTAGGGATAAAAAATGTTCCAAAAGTTTAAGAACCACAAGATATTTCATTAATCATGCTAAAAATTTACTAAGTACTAACACTTTCGGGGGCTAAAATTAGCGTTAAAGTATCCAGGGTTTGGTGTTAAGAATAGGATTTTTGTGGGATCAATGACCCTATTGAGGTGTGAAATTTCCCAAAACTGGTTGCCATTGTGGGATTGACTCAAAACACCTCTGGTAGATTTAAAGAGACCCTCACAAATTTGAAGAGGTGCCAACAAAACAACAATAATAATATATGCTTCAATAGCTTGAATCCACATGTTGAAACATCATTTCTAGACCAGTTAACATGAATTATCCTGCATGCAGAAACTGCATCTTGTCTGGGCCCACCTAAATTCTGATATTAAAACCATTAATGATTTGATGCCATTATGATAATATCCTGGTTATATTTGTATATCAATGTTGTTTCTTTTGTTTAAAAGGATGTGCAAGCTGCTGGGTCTCTGTAAAGCTGACACATGTATCTATCATCAACCTAATATTATAATATTTTGGAGAAGTATTGCAGCACACAGAAGTGAGAAAGTCGCTGCATATCTTGACAATGACTGCAGATCGAAAAAGTAGAAAAGGCTGATCAAATTATTACAACCATATTTCAAAAACATTGAAGCTAACTGATAAAAGTTCAAATTTGGTAATTTTTTATTTTTTTTCCTTTTTTTATAATGTAAAATTTACTAATATTTTCACCTCATTTATTATACTAATTACCACACTGAACTATGCATGCTATTTACTTGCCAGTGAATCCTTGGACCTAACCCTTGTAGAATATGGGTACCTGTACTCTCAACGGTGGGCCTGGATTACTTCTGCACATGTCCACCTGGTTTTATGGGGTCACCTGTGAGAATGCTTGGTATGTAATGAGAGGGGAATAGGAACAATAAAAACCACTTCAAATTTAAAGACTACCCTCACATTTTGAAGACAATTTACTCACCTGAGAAAACTTAATTGTGGCAAGAGTACCACTTTGACTAAAAACAACTAGAGTGTTGTTCTGGGTAATTCCACTGACTAGAAGTTGGAAAATAATAATGGTGTGCTGTGACATGAAGGTGGCTTGCTTGTATTAGTTTGGAATGAAACGGCCCATTATCATTTACTATTTGGACTAAGTTGGATTTGACTGCAACTAAAAAAGATCCAATAAAGTGAATTTTTTTTTAAAATTTTTTTTTCAACTACAGAATGTTATTGTTCCTCAGCTCTCAGATGCCAAAGCAGAAGCAAAATAACAATATAATGGTCTCAGCAGCAGAAACTTTTTCAGCTGTATGTGCACAAAGGTTGACTATTAACAAAATTTACCTATCATCTATGAATATGTCAAACTCTTCTCATAAGTCTCCTTCTCCTTGAATTTTGGATGATTCCACACAAGTTTAAAAGGTAAGAGATATACTTTGCAAAGAGATATAAGGCCATGGGTTTAGAGGATATTAGCCTGTTGCATTTTGCCAAGGTTTAGTGAAATACCATAGCCTGAAAATGTGGGTATCGACAGTGTTTTGCCATTGTCTGTAAGTGAAAGAGAACACGTAGATTAAAAGATTCAACTATATCGAGGGTGCAACAGGAAGGACGTAACTCAATACTGAAAGAAATATAAAAACTGCAGATTAAAACTGTCGTGTTATATAAGGTTTGCTTACAGTACATATTGAGCTTTATGAGATGTTACATTTTGAGTAATTACTAGATTTGCTACAAGCAGAATTAGAGAAATTCTTTAATATTCTTTCAGTTGAGTACGTCATTCTGTTTTCAAACTCTCGATATGGGATTCGGGAGGAATAAAACGACAAATCCTTAAAGTTTGTGAAAAGCAAAATCATTACAAATGAACAATTCAAAAGAAAAATTCTCAGAGCAAATGGTGGATAAAAAAAGTAGATGTATAAATACAATGAGGGTAGGTAAGGTGGATTAAAATGGGTAGACAAGAGGAACCATGCATAGGTTGAAAGAAAGAAAAACTTTTATAAATTGATAGTAAGGATAGATAAACAATTGATGGTAGAAAAGAGTAGTAGTTAGAAATCAGTAGCTAAAATAAATAGGATGACAAATAGCAATAGGTGGGTTCAGATAGTGTTAGAATAGTAGATAGGTGGAATAGCTAATACAATTATCTAGCAAGTACATAAATGCTATGCATGCACTACAGTTCCCCCGGACAAAGTCTGTCAGTTTTTCCCATCTATAGCATGATGCATAAACACGAAAGTAGGTTCCCATGATTAGCCAAACATGACGTGATGTTCACAACATTTGATTGTCTGAGTATTCTTAGGTGTGTAGTAAAGGTCCGACCCATACACCCTCATTATCTCGAATGAACGCATAGTGTGATTCGGAAGTCCTGTGACCCTTAACTGTAGATTGTAATGGTAAAAGCACCAATGATTATGTGGTGTACCTGAGGAAACAGACAAACGGGCCCTATTTATAAGTACATGTATAGTAAATGACAAGCAGCTGTACAAGAGAACCGTGCAAAAGTCGAGTAGATGCATGTTTTGATATATAATTTCAAAGGCATTTTGATGAGAATGTAATACATGGACTACTGAAAGTATGCCAAATTACAACAACTGGGTATGCATTGTCGCAAGTTTCAGGAAAGAGTAGAATGGTTTAGGTAGTTGCAAATAAAAAATGGAATAGGTTAGTTCAAATAAAAGTCTTATAAACAAGTCCCTTTTAATATGGTTTGATGTGATATTAGATTCGGGTATGTAGAAATGCCTTGTGTAAATGGTGGGCGGGGGGATACATGTTACAATGAGAGGGGATGTTGACTCTCACAGCCCAGATGGTTGCAGGAGCGATGTGTGAAGAAAAAGGTATATTACCACTTTGAGTAGGAAATTAGAGGAATAGAAAACTACGACCTACACTACTGTAGATAGTTGTAAGAGGTATAGAGTATGTTGGGGAAATAGATGCATTGTATATAAAAATGATAGCAGATTTAGATAGATTAACTTAATTAGAAGTAGAGTTTCCTCAAGATTGTGGATTTGATTGTTTTAAATTGAAAAGTAAAAATCCCTAAAAAGAAGTAAGATATATGCCATGTCTTTCACGAGTAGCAGTTAATTCCTTTATTGTATTTTGTTTAGTGCATATCCTATAAATACCTTGAGTTTGTCTACACCTAACACCCTGGAATTCTTGGTAGAGTTTCTGTAGAAGTCCATATGCAAATGAGGGTATTGCCATTCGCAAGCGCTCCTGCACCACAACGTCATTACAGAGCATGTAATACCTCATTTTGCATCCACTGGGACTTCTATATGAAAATCTACCAAATTTCTTTGATCATGTGCATCTTGGAAATCTTTCACAACAATATCTGCCACAGTGCATGTTACTATTAGTATTTCTTTCTTATTCGTGAATCCTTGTGACTCTAACCCTTGTATGAATATGGGTACCTGTACTATCAACGGGGGACCTGGATACTTATGCACATGTTCCACTGCGTTTATTGGGTCAAATGTGAGAATTGCGGGTATGTAATGGAGGGAATAGGAAACAATTAAAACACTTCAAATTAAAGTATACCATCAAATTTTGAGACAATTTACTCACCTGATAATAACTTTTATTTGGCAAGAGTACCAACTTGACTAAACAACTAGAGGTATGTTCTGAGAGTAAATTCCACTGACTAAAAAGTTGGAAAATAATAATGTTTGCTTGTGACATGAGGTGGGTTGTGCTGTATTTATTTGGAATGAAGCCCCTCCCCTTATTATTTAATTATTGGGACTAAAGGGATTTGACTGCAACTACAAAGATCATTAAAAGTAATTAATTTTTTTTCAACTACAGAATGGTAGTGTCCTCAGCTTCAGAGCAAATCAAACAGAAAATATACCATTTATGTCTCAAGCCAGCAGAAACTTTTCTAGCGGTATTTCACAAAATGCTGTATTTAACAAACAATTTACATACTATCATCTATGAATATGTAAACCTTCTCATAGTCTCCTCTCCTTGATGGATGACCAACAGTTACAAGTAGAAGATATACTTGCAGAGCATATAAGGCCATGGTAGAGCGATGTCTATGTGTTGCATTGTGCCAATGGTTTATTTGAATACCATAGCTGAACTGTGGGTATAGACTTGTTTTGCCATTGTTCTGTAAGTGAAAGAGAACACTATAGATTAAAGATTTCAACTCTATCGAGGTTGACAAACAGAAGGACGCTAACTCAAACTGAAAGAAATTATTAAAAAATGCCTCATAATTAAAAACTGTTCTTGTTATATTAATGTTTGCTTACGTTACCATATATGAGCTTATGGATGTTTACATTTTGAGTAATGAATTAAACATCACATTTCCAGTATTACAGCAGAATTAGAGAAAATTCTTTAATATTTCTTCAGTACTGAGGTACGTCATTTCTGTTGTCAAACTCTCGATTATGGGATTCGGGAATACGACAATCCTTTTCAGTGTGTGAAAGCATGAAAAGCAAAATCATTACAACCTGAACCAATTCAAAAGAAAAATTCTCAGAGCAAATTGGGGATAAAAATGTAGATTTATCTCAAACTAAAGAGTGGTAAGGTGGATTAAAATGGGTAGAAAAGAAGAAACATTGAATAGGTTGCAAGAAAGAATAAGAATATAAATTGCTAGTAAGGATAGATTAAAAACTTGATAGTAGAAAAGAGTAGTAGTTAGAAATCAGTAGCTAAAATAAATAGGGATAGACCAAATAGCATATAGGTGGGTAGAAGTGTAGAATAGGTATGTAGGTGGAATAGCTATATACATTTCTAGAAAGTACATACCTGCTATGCATGCCACTACAGTCCCGACCAGTACGTGTCAGGTTTTTCCAAGCTATAGCATGATGATAAACCCGGAAAGTGGAATTCTCATTTGTTAGCCAAACACTGACGTGATGGCTTCACAAATTCTATTGGTATGACTGTCTTCTTGGTGCCTGTAGTAAAGGTACGCCCCATTACACTCATTATCTCGCATGCACGCCATTAGGTGATTGCTGAAGAGTCCTGTGCCATTAACTGTAGATTGTAATGGTAAAGATACCAATGATTATGTGGGTACCGTAGAAACAGAAAACGGCATATATTACATGTATAGAATGATGACAAGCAGATGTACAAGTAACCTTGCAAAATCGAGTAGATGCGATTTTTGCTATAAATTCAAAGTGAATTTTGCTTGAGAATATGTAATACAGGACTATCTGAACGTATGCCAAATTACAACTGGGTATGCATTGTCGGCAATTTCTATGAATAGAGTAGAATGGGATTTAGGTAGTAGTTTCCCCCAAAAAAAAGGGAATAGGTAGATTTCAAATAAAGTTATAACAATACCTTTTACATTATGGTTTGATTGGTGATATTAGATTGTGGATGGAGAATCCTGTCTAAATGGGGGTACATGTACAATGATGAGGGGATGTGCCTCTTGCCATGCCAAGATGGTTTGCAGGAGAGATGTGTGAAGAAAAAGGATATTACAATCTTGAGTAGGAAATTAGATGGAATAGAAAATAGACTACACTATTGTAGATAGTTGTAAGAGGTATAGAGTATGTGAATAGATGCATTTGTATACAAAATGATAGCAGATAGTAGCTTAATTAGAAGTTAGAAGTATCCACGAATTGTGGTTTGATTTTTTAAAGTGAAAAGTAAAATACCTAAAGCCATTAAGAATATATGCAGTCTTTCATAGATGTAGCAGTTGAATATACTGTATTGTAGATGTGTAGTGCATATTCCATAAATACCTTGAGTTTGTATACACTGAACACCCTGATTCTTGGTAGGTTTCATATAGAAGTCCATGGATGCAAATGAGGTAATGCCATTCGGTCAAGACTACTGCCACAACGTCATACAGCGAAGAATACCTCATTTGCTACATGGGACTTTATTATGAAACATCTAACAAATTCTTGATAATGTGCTCTTGAGGAAATCTTTCACAACATGCTCTTCCAAATTGCATGGTACTATTAGTATTTCTTTCTCATCAGTGAATCCTGGTGACTCTAACCCTTGCATGAATATGGGTACCTGTTACTCAACGGTGGGCCTGGATACTTTGCACATGTTCCAAAGGTTTATTGGGGTCAACTGTGAGAATGCTGGTAGGTGGATATATGTATTCATAAAACATTTATTATAAGAGATGAAAGGACATGTTTTCCAGCTCTGGACTGTAGGGGTTCAATCGGGTGCCATCTGGATAATTGCGGAAACCACGGCCCAGACCTGGCAGCAATGCATTTTCATGATGTGGGTGGAAGAACCTTTCGGTCCATATTGTCAGGCTGTTCCAGACCTTTTTGTAGTATATAATGTCAAATTACATTGAGTACAAGATGCAAATACTAGATGCAAATGCAGTAATTTTTACAGTTTTGAAAACAACATTCAATGCAATCTTACACCATTCTAGAACTTGGAAAAGGTAGTTGGTTTAACATTCCTGAAGTGATGCATAGATGGTGCTTACAGCTCTCATCTCTTACCCCAAACAATCAGGCTTCATATTTGTGGCTGACTTGTACAAGTACAGCCACTTGTTAGAAATTATTCTTCAATAATTATTTTTCTTCAGTCAGGACCCTCAGTTCAGACTGAAAAACAACGTTGCTTTGAGTGTATTTGTGATTTCTTTTTGTCTTATTTAGCCTGGGTAAATCATTCAGTGTTCAGAAACTGCTGTCCAATGATGCCCAGGGTTCCAGGATGGCTTGGGACATCCAGGGGTTCCACCCTACTGTTATTCTCATGGTTCAGTTGACCAAGTCCAATTGCAGACACAGTGGAATTCCAGTTTTAATCTATAGTTTCTTTACAGATCAAATCCAGAATTTAGTACCCAAATTAAATCCTAGCAACTGGCCTTGTCAGGACTTGAACCGAGGACCTCCTGCACCAAAGGCAAATACCCTAACCCATGGGCCACACTCTCCCTTATTTAAGTTGATTTGAGCAGCACAGCTGCTTTTGTAAGTAGTTGCCTATTAATAGTTTGACTTTGTTATTTATCTTATTTTCAGTCAACCCCTGCAGTCCAGACCCCTGTCAGAATGGAGTGGTGGTACCTGTTTGCACTTGGTACTAACATTTCTGACATGCCAACAAGATTTCTTTGGAACTGAGGTAGAAATACCAGTAAGAATATTTCTTTTCAGTATTACAGTAGTTGTTTATTTATTGGAATTTAGTCAAAAGATACGAATGTAAATTTAATACAAGCTATTTGAGTGTGTGAAATTAAGCTCACATCATGGAATAAGTAATAGATTATCAAGGGATGCTCCGTAACCATTTAAAAAATGTCATTTTTGTTTAAGAGATATTTTTTGAGTATGGGAAGTTTTGAGGGAATTTACATTACTTTGTGAAACCTCTGAATTGAAGTTCTTCTAAAGCATGCTGTGCAGTGTGTTCTTATCATTCAAGTGATAATTTTAGAAAGGCTCAAAAGATCTATATGCGTTTATCGAGGCGTCATTGACAGACAGATGCAATTGATTTTGAAAACCTCCCACTTAAGTCCTTATATCGCTGAGCATGGATCTTAAACTAAATCTGTTTCACTAGCCATTGACATTGATGGGGTTGGAAGTTACATTTGTTTACTATAAAGCCAAGTTTTACTGATAATCTTGGTAACAAGTCAAGTACTCATGGGGGTTGGGGTTTAGCCGCAGTGGGGCTTCCCTCGATTCGCAATGCTGTGGTCCCAGGTTTGACTCTCGGTCGGGCCTGCGTTTTCATGTGCGTTTGGTTTCCAGTCCATACTCCGCCTTGCGGGTGTTCTCCGGGTACTCCAGTTTCCTCCTGCTTCCTAAAACTGGCTTCTTCCTTAAATCCTTAACATTGTATATGATAATAAAGTGAATTGAAATATAGTTATCTTTGTGACACTAAAATGACACACATAGCATGTGGATGTGTGTTAATAATGATACCTCCTCCTCCAAGATCTCATGTTGCCAAATAAGTCCCATCTTTGTGTCACCAACCCATCACTATTTAACTATAAATAACTTTAAAAATGGATTGGATATGTATTTAAACCCATTCTATTATATCAATTATCTAATGTATTTTCAGACCCATGTCTCTAGGTAATCATTGTCTTAATGGAGGTGTTTGCCAAGGTGATGCCAATGGTTACACGTGTACTTGCCCATCCATGGGAGGGTGACAACTGTCGAAAATCCCACGAAAGTGGAAGGGAAAGTGGGAATGCTGAAATTTGCTTGCTTGTCTCTTACAATGCTGTATTATTTGAAAACTGTGTACTTTTATTGAATTTTTTGTGAATGTTACCCCATGTGTATGGATTGTTTTGGAAAATGTTTCCCTTTATAACCAATTTTAGCAGGTATCTTGCATTTATGGAAAAGGTTTGGAAAAGTTGATTGCGTGACTTGGGTGGAGTCTGGGTTGCTAGTAAAGATGAACTACCAATTGCTTCCAAGTTCAAGTGCATTGTCTTGAAAGGAAAAGGGACAATTCAACTAAATACGTATATGACATCAAATGCATCTCCATAATCATTCAGTATCGAGTCAGAGAGGAAGATGTCATGACACAACGTTGCTTGATGTTTTGTATTTTATTTTTGTCTATTAGCCTGGGTAAATCATTCAGTGTTCATAACACTGCTGTCCAATACTGCCCAGGGTTCCAGCTACTTGGGAACATCCAGGGGTTTTCCACCCTACTGTTTATCCCTCATGTTTAGTCGAAGACCAAGTCCAATTGCGACACAGTGGAATTCCCAGTTTTAATCTATAGTTGCTTTACAGATCAAATCCAGATTTTAGTCCCAAATTAAAAATCCTAAGCATGCCTTTTCAGGACTCGAACCGAGACCTCCTGCACCAAAGGATAATACCCTACCCAGTGGGGGCCACACCTCTCCCTTATTTAAGTTTGATTTGAGCAGCACAGCTGCTTTTGTAAGTTAGTTGCTTTAATAGTTTGACTTTGTTATTTATCTTATTTTCATTCAAACCCCTTGCAGTCCAACCCCTGTCAGAATTGAGGTACCCACTTTTTTGCATCTGTACCTTAACTATTTCTGCACAATGCAACAAGATTTCTTTTGGAACTGATTGTGGAAATACCAAGTAAAGAATATTCCTTTTCAGTATTACAGTAGTGTTGTTTATTTATTGGAAATTTCGCAAAAGAATTACGATTGTAAATTTTAATACAAGGCTTTTGTGAAATTAACTTCACATCAGTGGAATAAGTATGATGATTCAATGGAATGCTCCGTAACCATTTTAAAAATGTCATTTTTGTTTTAAGAAGATATTTTTTGAGTATGGAGAGTTTGATGGCATTTACATATACTTTTGTGGAACCCTGAATATTGTGAAGTTCGTCTAAAGCATGCTAGCAGTGTGTTGCTCATCAAATTGAAATTTTAGAAAGGCTTCAAAAGATCTACTATGCGTATATCGAGGAGTCTTGACAACATGAGTCAATGATGTTGAAACCCCTACTTAAGTCCTTATATCGCTGAGCACTTGGATCTTAAACTAAATCTGTTTCACTAGCCATTTGACATTGATGGGGTTGAAGTTACATTTTTTTTCTGATAAAGCCCACATTTTACTGATAATCGTTGATACCAAGTCCAAGATCTCATGGGGGGGGTTAGCGTCAGTGGGTCTTTTCCTCGCTTCGCATGAACTTGTGGGTCAGGTTGACTCTGCGTCGGGCCTGCGGTTTCATGTGCGTTTGGTTCCAGTCCATACTCCCGCCCTGCGGGTGTTTCTCGGGTACTCCAGTTTCCTCCTGCGTCTAAACTGGGGCTTTCGTCCTTACATGTATATGATAAAATGAATTGAAATAAAGTATCTTTGTGACAACTAAAATGACACAATAGTGTGGTGTGTTTTACATCTGATAACCGTCCTCTCCAAGATCCATTGTTCCAAAGTCCGCATCTTTGTGTCACCACCACCATCAATATTCTAATAAATAAACTTTAAAAATGGATATGTATTTAACCCCATTCTATTATATACAATATCTAATGTATTTTCAGACCCATGTCTCAGTAATCCTCCATGTCTTAAAATGGAGGTGTTTGGCCAAGGTGGATGCCAATGGTTACAAACTTGTACTTGCCCCATCTCCATGGGGAGGTGACAACTGTGAAATCCCACGTAAGTGGAAGTGGAATTCTGAAATTTTGCTTGCTTGTCCTCTTTACAGTGTATAATATGTGAACTGTGTACTCTTTATTGATATTTTTGGTGAATGTACCAAGCCATGTGGTATGGATTGTTTTGGAAAATGTGGTCCCTTTCTCACCAATTTTAAGCAGGTTATATTGCATGTATGAAAGGTTTGTGGAACAATTTGAATTGCGTGAATTGGTGGAGTTGTAGTAAAGATTGAACTACCAATTGCATTCCAAGTTCACAGTGCATCTGTGTTAGAAAGGAAAAGGGAAGTTAAAACTTAAATTACGTATCTGTACATCAAATGCATCTAGAATCATTCCGTCCTCGAGTCAGAGAGGAAGAAGTGTCATGACACGACCTCTGTATTTGCTTTAGCTTTTGATTACGCCACATATCATTGTGTAATTCTGCTATCCCTAGGTCACGTGTGTTTTTTTCTAGGGCGCTAAACCTAATGCGCAATAACATCGCCCTCTAACAACTTGTGATCAAACAGAAGCTAATAAAAAAAAATCTCAAAAGCAGGACCATACGCAGGGAGGGTGCGGGTTGCACCCCCCCCATTCAACAACGAGGGAAAGGTCCACGTTTTGCTATTTGTTTGATTGAAAGGTCCAAATTTGAGAATTTTGACAAGAAAGTCCACTTTTTTGGTGATGTTCACAAAGAATTTCAAAAAAAGGAACCAGTTTAGTTAGGGGGCCCTGGCTTTCAAAAGAGGCTGATTCACAGATTTTGAAATATAATTTTTTGTTGTGTTAAATAAATAGTTCGACTAGAACTAAAGATACTCACCTAACATGCTCAATTCCAAAATTTGACGGTAAATCACTTTTTCATTTTTATGCCCGAAAACATTTAGTATACTATAACCTACCATAGATAACTGTGCATAACAAAGATCTAATCCGGATATTTAAAACAAAGTTGTTAATTTTCATATGAGCTTGATCTATTTAGCTATTTCACACAGTGATTAGTATGTGGACAGGCCCTATGTTTGTGCAAAAAAAAAAACACAATTTGTCCGAAATTTGACCTTTTCAAAAATTTTTAAAATCTCTGAGTCAATCCTTAAAGGTTGCAACGAGAGATTTTTTGTGTCACCCAAATATTGTTGTCATAGTATTAATATAGATAGACACTCGATAGATTCCTTGCCTTGTATGGCCTACAGACATGTGTCGTAAAAGATAGAAAAATGGTGATTTTGATTTGCTTTATATTTCAATAGAAAACAGGGCTGAATGTTGTATTATTTGGCTTCCTATCAAAAATAGAAATTGTACAATTTTTTGTACAAGAACATTTCTCAGCGTAATCCTTTTCAGATTGGAATATTTTTGATGGAAGCTTTACATTTAGTTCAAAAATTCAGAATTTTCCATTTTTTAAGGTACACCTGTTATGTGAAAATCTCTCGTTACACCTATTAAATGCATAACTTGTACCTATTGTTTTTAATTTATTGTACTTCAACAAAAAAAAAACCAGTGGCAAATTGAATTGTTATTCACCAGTGCATACTACAATTTCTCTGCAATTTTTGGTGGTATTTTTGTCTGTAGTGTCCTTGCAATGATAAAGACTGGATTTTTCTGCCCAAACATTTTTTCCCATTTTTTCATGTGTATTGCTGTTGTTCTTGTTGTCATCCTTGTGTTCCCCTATGTGGGGTGAGATTATCTTTTGGATTTATACACCTTTTGAATTTACTAAAAAATTAATAAAAATATCCCTCCCCTCAATAAAATGGTTTTACAACCTTTACAAAAGAACAAGTTGTTTCAGTGAAATTTTAACTACTTAGTTCTCCCATGTAGACAAGGATTTATTGTTAATCGTTCCCTGGAGATGGCTAGCGCACGATAGTGTTAAAAAAATTCAAACAAAAATAAATCGCATATGTAAAAATCGTTCGGATGCTATCCGCTAGGAAAAAATGAAGGACACCTCTCGAACCTAACTCCTATTAGATATCTATCAATTGCTACCTACCCTGGCTTGATAGCTTTAGTTGTGGCATAGCATCATTCTAGTATACCACATCATGATGCTAGTAATACAACAACACTAAATGTGCGCTGGCCATCTTCCAGGAAATTAACAAATTATACATAAAGTTGTTTCATTATCACTCAAATTAGTAGTGTGGTATCCTTTATTTTAGTCGGGCTGAACACCAATTCAATTTTTGCATCATTAACCAGATTAATCAAAGGGAAAAGGGTCTTTTGTGAGGATTCTATTGCGCAAAAATCCCCGGGGGAATCAGCAGTCTTCCATAGCCGGGGGTATCATCCGTGTCCAAAATTTCCGGAAAAGGGGTAGTTTTTTCAGGATCAGGCACGTTACGGTACGTCACGTGAAAAGGGCTAAAATCACCAAAAATCAAGAAAACGGGTTATATTTTTCTAAATGAAGACTTACGCATTTAGGTCCTATCATTTCAGCAATATCAAAAAAATAATTTTAAAAAGTGGTGCCGGAAGTCTGGACTTGCCCTTCAAAACCTGTGCTTTAAAATCCCTAATTGCCAAAATGTTCTGGCTACGCGGGATAAAGAAACCGTACCCAGCGATGTTTAGTAGCAGCGCTTATTGGTTTTGAAGATTGGAGAAATATACACTTAAAACCAGGAAACGACAATGTTTTAACAATTAAAACACCTCATGCATTTCTTTGAAATGGTCATTCATTATAGTTTAGAAATTTTCTTAGAATACTTTTGGGACATAATTTGGGTGCATAATTGCGCGAATTCGGCCAATTGTCAGAAAAAAAATGCCGATTTATCGCTGCGCTACAAATGCGGAAAATAATGCCAAAAAAGAACGTTCTCTAAATGCGATTTCTCCCGTCCTATAGAACCATAGAAAATGTCTTGAAACCTAAACTACCTCCAAGGTTTTCGCGACCCACCCCGTGCCGCGTACGAAATCTCCATGAACACCTTAATTTTATTGTATAGTTTCAAATAAACACCCTTACATGCATCAACTATATTTTTACTGGCCTATCATTGGCCTATATGCACTTAAGTTACCACTTACCAAAGTGAAACAATTTGTTTTTAATTATTTTGCATGATAAAATGTGTTTCGGAAGCACACATTGCTTGGGAATGGGTTTCCACGCTTCGCGCCGAAGGAGAGCGGCACCCTCCCGCGCCACTTACTATTGATTCTCGTGTGACACTTTAAAACACTTATCCCATCAAGTCCTGTTTTACTTTTATAAGCCCATTTATCATACCTATAATTTGCTATGTTGAATCACTTCAAATTTCAAATTATAAAAAATTCGCATGAAAATGTGCGTTTGGAAAAGTGCAAGATTTCACCCCCCCACCCTCCATGTAGCGCAATGGCCGCTCAGCAGCCAATGTCATAGCGGACTTTTATCGGCTATAGTCGTACCAAGCCGTCACTTAGGAAATTGGAGGTGGGATAACAAGCCCACAATGGGCGTCAAAAACAAAAACCATATATATAGGGCGCGCCTGTTTAACAATACATTGGAATTCGGCATCGGATATATATCCTGGCGGAACAACTATTACACGAATTGTCAACACACATATACCACTCAACCATATCTTCAGTTGTCTGTAAATGACGGCGCACAACAAAAAACCTGGTACAGACTCAGACAAGCCTCTCTGGTGTGCAAAAATGACACTGAAAGAATGTAATGGGTTTGTGGTTGTTACGGTCATAAAGGGTAATAATTGCATCAATACTTTGCTTAGGGTAGGAGAATGACAAATACTTGGGTTAGGTATGCAAACTTGCGCTAAGATACTTGTTGTTTAGGGCCGCAAATTCCATCAAGTACTTGTTTAGGGTAGCTAATTGAGCTGCTGATACGTGTTGAGGGTGAAATTCAAGCTTCCAAAATACGTATTTAGGGTGTTTTTTGTGATTGCTTGCCACGGATTATACCCCCTTGTCAGTAGGAGTGCCCCCCCCAGTCTAAATATCTTTAAAGTTTGGATTACTCGTCTTAACGTCTGTGATAGTAACCATGTATACCGAGTGAATGTTTGAAACATACTTTTTCTGTTTTATGTTTTTCAGGCAATCCCTGTCTTCCTAACCCAGGTCGTAACTCTGGACCTGTCAACAAATTGGTTCAAACATCGGTGTACATGTCTTCCTGGGTACACCGGCAATTAACTGTGAAAATACTCGTATGTATTGTCTCCATCATTTCTTGTCATTTTACATCACCTCGCATGAGTTTTTTCATTTGTTATCCTCTACATTTGTAGTCAGCTGTGCTTTTTAGATTTTATTGTGTTTTGTCTCGTTTGTGTTTTAAGTGTCTTTCCCCACTTATTTTCATGGGCAATAGCAGATACCATCCCCATAATACAGATTAAATCATAAAGCACTATTTGTGCATACTCATATATGTTAGAATCTAATCGCTTGCCTTTATGCTTTATGCTGTATGATGGACTCTTCAGATGCTGTTTTATGGCCTTACTGTGGTTGGACTTTTGGGGATTAAAAACAAAACCGTATGCAAATAATTATATAGTACAAGTCATTTGCAAAAAGGCCAACCCAGCACCAACCGACAACCTGGAAATAATTTTTGAACACTTTGAACATTTTTTCTGAATAAACTGTTCTCATGTTTCCCCCAGCCAATGTTGAATGGGGTATAATCATCAGCAGTCTTCCCCAACTATTGATTGAATGGTTTGGGGAAGGGTAAGTTGAGTGGAAGGTTGGGGCCTTTCAATTTAGTAATACAGTGGCTTTTCGTTCTTAACTCCGGGCCCAGTGAAACATTGTAGCAAATGATGTGTTGTTCCAATACTTTTTTCCAAGATTATAGGTCCATCCACCTGTAGCGCACAGGTTTTTCTATCAATTCATAATGTAAGGGAAGTAATATATATTCTTAAGTCTGCATTATATGTGAAACAAAAAAGGCTCACTGCAGTAATAAATTGGTTGCTTTAAGCTCTGGCCTAATGCTAATGCTAAATGCTCCTAATGCTTCCTAACCTCATTATTGCCATTTCTAGTAGGTGCATGCACTCTCACCTTGGCCAATGGCGCATGTGTTTGATTGCTGGTGATGATGGCTACACATGTCGCTGCACAGCTAGCTGGACTGGGCCTACCTGCACACAAGGTGAAGGGGCAAGTTTGAAATTAGCCTACTAGAGACTATTATGGATGTTTTTGCATCTGAGCTTCAGAAGCTTTCCAGCAAACTATTAAATCGTATTTTATTTCAGTTTCCTTTTTTCTATAGGGTTGTTTAACCGAGTGTTGAAAGGTCTCAGGATTTGAAAAATAGCGAGGAAGTTCTGTGAGGAGCGAAAGGGGGGAGCGCATGCGGGTAGGAACATCCATCAAAGGTAAGAGAAAGGAAAATGTATGTAGCAAGGGTGAGTTGTGGATGAGAAAATTGATGAACATGGGATGCATAGGCTAGTCGGATGGAAGTAGCTGTAAGGAAAGAGGAATAGTCAATAATGTGATGGGAGAAGGATTAGCCTCAGTCGAGGTTTTCTTTTTTTCTCTCCTGAGCAATAATTTTATATTTAGGAGTTGACACATTGATTGTTTACATATTCTCATGGTCTTGCAATGTTTAATGTATAATATTCTGGCGATATATTGGGATAAGAACTTTGCCGGGTTGGGTACTATGCCATTGACATTATATATGATGAAAATAGATTAATACACTAATTCTCAAAAAAGTAGCTTTACCTTAGTCGGAAAATATTGATTGGAAAAAGTTTATGATTTAATCAACCATTTTGGTCTTGAGCAATTCAAGAATAAAATTAGAACTGGTACTGCCCTTAGACGCTAAGTTGCTTGTATTTATGTTATCTCTGATATTTTTTGTCAATCAGGATTTTAGTGCTTTGGGTTAATACTTAAGGCGTTTCAAAAGCATTTCTTTATTTATCTTGTATATCCACTTTTATTTAGAAATCAATTTATTTTTAAAAATCAATCTTTAAAAATTAATTCTGAGTTAGTTTCATCTTCAGTTTAGTACTTTCAAGAAAATAATCTTCAATTTAATTTCAATAAAGAAAATGTAATCTTTGTCATATTTGCATTCTTTTGCTTCAGTAATATGGATTGTTTTTGCATATGCTATTGTTTGTTGCTAAGGTAAGGGCTTTACAACACAACTGCCAGTTTAACATGGACCCCTTACAGGTGGGCCTATCTTTGTTCCAGTTTTAATTTTCCATCACATGAAAGTAATAATTGAAAGCATATGCATTGGTACTAGACATCCACATTCAAATGTGTAGGATGATTTCTTTTGATTAATGCTGTGAAGTATTCTGCCTATGTAGTACTGAGTAAAACTATGGTTTCATGGGTAACAAATGGGCCCGTAACCAGGATTTCGTTAGGGGAGGGGAAAATTGTTCCAAAATGGTACCTTTCTCCCCATGTGCCCCCGAGGGCAAAAATCGGGCAACAATTTTACATTTTTCTCTTGCCACCCAAAAAATTTGACCATAAAAAAAATTATGTTGGCCTTCCGCCTTGCCAAAATATGTTTACTGGCATGTTTACTATCCCTTTGAAGGGTTTAGGGAGTTTTTGAGAATTGGTGGGGATTGCTCCCTTGCGCCCACTGGTTACGGCCTGCCTGGAAACAAATGTGGGTGAACTGGTTCACTTTGTTGTGAAGTTGTCTCTAATTCCATAACATTTTGCTAATTAACCCCTGCTACTTGCCTACATGCTTGCCTGTGGACCACACGATGTGGATGAATGTTCAGCTTCTTAACCAATGTCAGAATGGTTGGTGACTTGTGTTAACACGGAGGGGAGCTATGAATGCCAATGTCCTAACGGAGGGAAGCCAAAATTGTAACCTTGGTTAGTATTGCAATGCTTGATAGCCAACAGAATTTAGTACCTAATAGCAATTACCTGTTCTAATCCTTGTGCCGATTGATAGCATGGATCCCTAGCTGTTTACCCTATGCCAAATTGCATCTTTTATATTTGAAACAAATTGGGCAGCCTATGATATAATTATGACAACTGATATAAGTAAGAGGCATGTAAGAGCTATCATGCCTGTAAAAAGTAAGTAAGAGCAAAACATGCGTCACTCTAAATTATTTGTTTATTTTGGGTTTGCTTAATAAATAGACCTTCAAACATTAGGGATTGCCTACTCAACCAAAAAGCAACTCGTTTTTTTTAAAGTGGAAACTCTCGTGCTTGTAATTTACCCAAACCGTGCACCACCACGTGACATTGAGACTTAAAAATAAAATGAGGTACCAAATATCTGTCATACTCATATATTGTAATAGAAATGTTCTGACTGCCAGTGAACATTTTTTCATCAAATTTTTACATTCCTCTAGGGTATTGAAATATGTTGTATAATGAAGTATTTGATATAGTTTGCAGTATGTTATTCGCCAGAAGTAATCCACTTTTGCAGTAATTTATCAGCTTTTAAAAACAGTGTTTATTTAGTTTTTCAGTTATAGGAATTCTTAAAGAGGACACTGGCCACATTTGAAAAAATGTGTGAGTGTTGTGCCCTCAAGATTTTTCAAAATCAATATTGTGCATGGTTGTTTGTAAAGCTTTATATACATAGCCCTCACCGAAATGATTAAGACCCAATTCAGCTTCCTTATGGGTAAACAGAACGATTTTATAATTTAACGTCGACGGCGACGCTAAATTCAGCAGACTGACGGAAAATGGCTTTTTAACACAAGAACACGCACTCCGTTATGAATGTTTCACGCTATTGCAAATGTTTGACCTGTCTATAACCTTTGGGGTTTTAATTTCAGTGGAGGACGAGTAAAAATATTCATGTAATATACATATTTGTTGATAAGTTATGGGAAAACTTAAAGTTGGCCTACAATTTTCCTGGATGTCTTTATCTTATATCAATGTTCCTTATCTTTTTGGGGATGTTATTTTTATGTGCTATGTAAAATCTAATTCTTTATTCCAATGGCCTAGACTATCATTTGAGAGCAAATTGAAGAAATTTCATATTTTGTGAAAATGTTGCCAGACCGCTTTAACTGGGAGAAAGATTTTTCTTCATTATGTATCAATGGATTTATGCATACAATTTTTTGCTGTTTTACTCATATAGCAAGTGACCCGGGTTCTACTAACCCTTGTATGAATGGAGAACCCTGGTTCATCAGCAGTATTCATACACCTGTGATTGTACTGTTGAGTATACAGGACCACAGTGTGAAACACAAGTAAGTAAGTTAGTAACAGGAAATTGATTCATTGCTAAGAAAATGTTTTTCATGTGTCTTCCTGAATGAAATGAATTAAGGTATGATTTGGGAAAACGGTACTCTCTTTACGACGATTGAAACAAGGTGACACCTTATTTTCCACACAAAAATAATGGGGTGTCGCCGGTTCAATTGTCGCTAAAAGAGTACCGCGTTCCCAAAATCTACTTTATTTAATTCTTAAAACTAGCGTTAACATTTAAGGTCATCTTTTTAACCCAATTTTGCGATACGTTACAGCCTTAAATACAACAAGAAGGGACTGCCACCACCCAGTAACAACATTCGAACAACCGTTTGAATGCGATGAGACGAAACGTTGTGCAGGGGCGCACTTGGTGAAACATAGCAAATGCGGGGATTTGACGCGAGGAGCGCATTCAACCTAAAAAAAAAGAAATACACAGCGCGTACTACCTGGTTCAATTATCGAATTGAACCAGGCATCAGCCAATTAAATTGCTAACATCATGTTCATAGCTGTTTAAATAAGAGATCTATAAACACCATGCAGTTTAGTCTGGCAGTTCTGGAGTCTATATTTGTAATGAATAAAAATATTCCTATTATCTGTTAGGTGAATACTACATCACATGACAAAATACTGAGAGACAATGTTGGTCCAGATGGTTGAATGGATGTGTCTCGTGATATGAAG